>JAODPA010098107.1:5431-21911 GCA_025585075.1 Nepenthes mirabilis
TTATTACTATTGTCATTATTATTATTATCACTATTCCCACCTTATTCCTCATACTATTCTATAAACCAAACAAAAGAATATTAATTCCCACCTTATTCTATTCTAACAACCAAATATGGGAATAATAATTCCGACTCTATTCTCATCCTATTTTATTCCATGGAATAACTATTCTATTCCCACCTTATTCTATTCCAACAACCAAACATACCGTTAGTGATTCTTTTCAAGGAGATAATAAGGTCAAAGTAGTTGGATATTCTGTGACAAAGTTGCACTAATATTTTTAATGAAAATGATATATCATCCATGAGTAATTTTCTACTCAACAGAAAATGTGGAACTTTTTTTTACCTGCGCGCACTGTATCTTTCCCATCTTTGTCGGTTGTTTGAGCATGATCCATCCTTTATATTTCACATGCTCTTCCATGCAGGGATATGATTCGGGCTATTCGTGCTTGTAAAACAGCTGCAGAGGAACGTGCTGTTGTCAGAAAAGAATGTGCTGCTATTCGGGCTTCAATTAGTGAAAATGATCCTGAATATAGGCATCGCAACCTGGCAAAGCTCATGTTCATCCACATGCTTGGTTACCCTACACATTTTGGTCAGATGGAGTGCCTAAAATTGATTGCATCACCTGGATTTCCAGAAAAGAGAATAGGATATCTTGGTCTTATGCTGCTGCTTGATGAACGACAAGAAGTTCTGATGCTGGTTACTAATTCATTGAAACAGTATCCATATCATGTGTTGGTTTTCGTTTTGCATTTTCTCAAATAGATATCTTATTATTATTTGTCATGTGCACTTAAACACTTACATGATTGAGGAATGCAGCATCCTTAATATGCTTGTAGAGATCTCAATCACATAAACCAGTATATTGTGGGACTCGCTCTTTGTGCTCTTGGGAATATTTGCTCAGCTGAAATGGCTCGTGATCTTGCAGTAGAAGTAGAACGATTGCTTCAATTTCGAGATCCAAATATCCGGAAAAAAGTAAGACCTTTTGTATAGGTTCCTTCTTGAGCCTTTTGAGATTTCCTGCTATGAATAAAATAGATGTGGTATAGGTTCCTTTTTGAGTCTTTTGAGATTTCCTGCAATGAATAATAGATGTGCACAGCAGGGTTGCATGAGCCACCAAAAAGATTCTTGACTTATAATGTAGTCATTGTTTGATCCTTGTAATGACTCGCTGCTAAATAATGTCTTAGACTTAGTACATCTTGTCCATTCATATCTAGCCTGCCCACCATTTTTGTACTTATTTAAAGAGCAACATAACCCAATGCAGGTTGCCACCTGACATTACTAGCATAGTCATGTTTGGGTTAATCTTCAGAATATTGAAAACCTTTCTATTCTGAAGTTCTTGGTAGTAATTATTCTTCTGTTCCAGCGGATATCTGTCATGCGCTTAATAGCGTAAGAATCGTAAGTTAAAATTTCTTGGACTATGTTCGGTGCAATTTTCTCATTTTTATATGCTGTGGTCCTTCCTGGAAGGATCACTATCATCTCAACCATTTATTCCCCTATATCTAGCTTTATAAGTACTCCACCTTCGGCCACCATGTTTCTGTATATTGACTTCTCATTAGCAACTTAATATTCGGTTAAGTAGCATGATATCTATGATCTGAAGTTGCTAGTTGAATATTGTTAATTTGCACATTTGCTTTATCATGTGAGTTGACAATTACCTCTTTAATTAGATTCTTACTATCCAAGATTTTTAGATCACTTACACTGTTTGTGTGAAATAGGCAGCATTATGCTCTATAAGGATTATAAAGAAAGTCCCTGACCTGGCAGAGAATTTCATAAATCCTGCTGCCGCTTTGCTTAAGGAAAAGCATCATGGAGTTTTAATAACTGGAGTTCAGCTTAGCACAGAACTATGCAAAGTCAGTGGGGATGCCCTTGATTATTTTAGAAAGGTATCTCTTAAGAGTGCACAAAGCATTTGTGGCATACGTATTTAATGCTACCCCTCTTCCTTACTACTGGTTAGTGTGCTTATTTGAGGGCTGCCGCATTTTGAATTGGTTTGTGTGTCCAATGTACATTTAAGATTACATCTTATCAAAATATAGTTTATCATTGCATGTGATCAACTATGCCTAGTCAGTTTTGAAAGGTTTATCTGCCTGAACTCTGAACCACTATTCCCAAAACTGGTTTTGAAACCCAGAACTGTATGTCTGACTTGTGGCTTTACAAGTGCTTCATTGATAATGGACACTTATTGCGAGAAATAAAGCTCAAATTTTATTTTTGGTTACAAATTATGCTTTGAACTGGCATTTATCACTCCCACCCAAAGGAAAAAACAATGGGGATCTGTGGGAGGGTTAGGACTACTATTCTCTTGAATTTGCATCAGTATGATTCTCCTGGAAATTGAAATTTCCATTAAGATTTCCCAGCTCTCCCTGTCTTCCTGAACACTTCTTGTGCACACAATATAAGAAAATAGACTGATGATTTGCTCCAGAAGAAATGAGTTGCAAGTTGCAACTTGTTCTACAGTCAAGTGATGAGGATTTAGTCCTTTTTCTTGGAGATTGTAGTATGTTATGATTATCCATTTCCAGATTTTATGGTCTATTTTCACCTGAATAGCTGTAATATTCATCCAAGTCTACTGTATCAACTTTTTTCTTTATTACAATGAAGGAAAAATGCCAGGTTCCCGGTTGTGTAATTCATTCATGCTCATGAGGATGTTTTATGTGATAGTTGATTAGAACCACTTACTAAGATTTGTGGTCTCATGAAAGTAAGGTTTATGTAGTTATAATTGGAATTTTTTTTCTTCAAAAATTTTTCTGGCAAAGGAGTCAAGCATTTCTGTCATTGCCTTTGCTTGTTTAATCACTAAGTTGACTTGGAATCCCCATTTCTTTTTGTTGCTTATAGAAATGCACCGAAGGTTTAGTCAGAGTTTTGAAAGACCTTGTAAACAGTCCATATGCGCCAGAATATGACATTGCTGGAATTACGGACCCCTTACTTCATATCAGATTGCTTAAATTTTTACGAGTCCTTGGCCAAGGAGATGCAGAGGCTAGTGAATGTATGAGTGACATTCTTGCACAGGTTAGCTGCCCAATACACAGATATCTTTGTGATTTTTACTGGCTATAATACATTTTTTCATTGGCATGTATGGATTCTTCATTGACTGTGTTATATAGTTTGTTTTTCAAACACACATTATATGCATGTCTCTGCTTACCCTGGGGTGTCATTCATACAGCATATCCTTTTTCTTCTTCTAAAATAGGAACAATATATTTTTTTTAGTTGTTTGATAAACCTCTGCTTCAAATGTGAAAACTGCTTGCTAGTTTCTAATGACTAGAATCATCATAGCCTTGAGCACAGTGTGTCATTACCTAGAGCATCTTATAAAGGAATACTAACATCTGATAAAGAACCATTTCAGAGCTGATAATTCATCTTTCAAATTTCCAGCATACACCTAAGAGATAACCAATGAAAGCAAGCATGGCATTGTAGCAGTTGGTGTTGTTACCTCCATGTTTTTCTTCACCTCCTGTTTTTTTTCCACTGGTGACTGTTTATGGTCCAAATTACATTTCTTTCCTCTCTAAAAAAAGAATTCTTCCTGTATCTGATATAATTTGATACGGACATCCAAACTATACTAAATTAGAAGAGATTTACTTTAATTCCCGTTGATTTTATTTTATTTGAAAGATTACGATTTTATTTGCTTTTATTATGTTGCGATTTTATTTGATTTACTTTTATTTGATTGAGATTTTCTTTTTTTTTTAGGAACGTAAGTCATATTTAGTTAATAAGTTATATTTGCAATTGAGTATTGTGATTTCCTTCTCCCCCTCTCCCTTAGTTTTCTCTTTTTCTTATCTCTACCTCTTTGATCTCTATTCTTATCTCTACCATTGTGATCTCTATTCTTGTCTCTACCCTTCTGTCTCTCTTTCCTACTTTTCCCCTTCTTCCCTACATCATAATCTATCTCCCATTCCAAGTCAAAGTGGAATTGTTGGTTCTATATCAATTTTTTGCATTATTGATATGCATATTTACTTTGTCTGAATCAGTGATATAGGTTTTCTACAACTGCTTAATTTTTTTTAGGTGGCAACAAAGACTGAATCCAACAAAAATGCTGGGAATGCAATTCTCTACGAATGTGTTGAAACTATCATGAGCATTGAAGATAATAGTGGCTTACGAGTGCTTGCAATTAATATTCTAGGAAGATTCTTATCGAATAGGGACAACAATATCAGGTACTGCACTGCCCTCCAAAATTTTGTTTGCATCCCTTAGTTTTTGTTACTTCTTTTCTTTCTCTGCTCCACTAGTCCTTGTTTTACTTTTCTGCTCGATAAGTTCCCTGATTTCAGCAATTATATCCTGTAGCTTATTCATGTTCTGTTTGGTCAAATTTATGATTTCTCTGTCTATTATTTTGTCTGTTACTCTATTTTAACTGTCAATGGTAGACCTTTTTTTTTTTCTTTTGCTTGGTGATTCTCTTGACACTTTAACCATACTTCCTTACGGCCTGGTGGTGAGAGCTATTGTGTGCTTCCATAAAGAATTGCTGGTAACTAGAAAAATGTTTTCCGGGGAAATTGAGAGTTGTATAAGTGCACGATCAAGTTAAGTGGACAATAAGGACATATAATAATCATTTTCAATATTCTGTTGGAAAAATGAAGATTCTGTAGTTAAGCTTCCTGGGTTCTTCAGCTGGGGATTATGGTAGAGTACAAACCTTATCCTTGGGTGTTTGCCTGACAGCTTAAGGACTTATTTTGGCATTGCTGTTGAAATATGGCTTGGAAAAACTTAAATTAGATCTCCCCTCAAAAATCTGTTAGAGAACTTTAATTAGTTTCTTTAACAAGTTTCAATTCAAATCTTTTTCAAAAACAGCCCAAAATGCTTTTGGCAAACACAATAGATTATAGCTTTTCCAAAAGCACTTTCTAAAAACAAATCTCAAACATTCCCTAATCTTCTTGGATCGGTGATTCATTGACACTACTTAATTGGCTAGGTGAGGACCTAAAGGTTAAATTTTCCGGTGCACCTTGTTTAGATTTACTAAAGAAGGATATACTACATAGGATTCTGTGATATGAATAATTTCTGTTGTTTCTGCTATGATTTTGTGGCATAATAAGTACTGGCAATGGTTATAGTAGTATCATCTCATGGAAGAGATGGCTGAGATGGAATTGTTGGAGTTCGTAAAGTACATCTTTGGAAGTCAGTTTGCAAGGAGGGTTTAGGCAAATGGACGTTCCCATTTCTTCTATTTTTAATTTTTTGGGCATCTTTCTCTCCTTAGGAAGTGATGTCTTTGGGCTTGATTTTATTATTTGTTTGTTTAAGTAGGGGTGTCAATTGAATTTGAAGTATTTTTTAATCATGAAGGGTGGATTGGCAAAATTGCTGCTTCTCCATTAGTTCTGTTTGACATAACATATTGAAACTTAGGCAATTCTTCTCATGAAGTACTTTGAGTCCCTATCTCCACACAAGGATTTAAGGTGATATTAATGTTAAATGGAAAATCATGTAATCATTTAACACAAGCAATTAGAAGCATTCTGAATGGAGGTGTCAAACTGACAAGTTTATCTTTACCCTCCTGTTTGGAGTGATTGATATACTTCACTGTTCATTAGGCTTATTGTCTGGAAGCATGGAAAGTCTGCCTGAGATTGTGAGGAGTAAGATTGTTTACACTTGGAATTTGCTTTAATCGTACTTGAAATTTGCTGATATGTTGTTTGAAAACGATCCGAAGGATATGGGACTATGGGTACTTGGAAGTTTCATATATCTTCTGATCATATATGTTGTGTCCAATCACACCACATGACTATTAACTCAATAACATTGATTATAGATGAGATAAATGTCGAAATGAAGATGATATGGTCATTATAACATAGCATTGGCATTGATACGGAAAATTGTGTGATATGCAAGGGATGAATTGAGGAGTTCATCCTCAGGCTTCTGTTTGTGGCGAAGAAAAAGGCTTATATCAATCATCAGACTTATGTTATTATGTTGAAGCCAAGGGGAGATTAGAAGTTATCCTGCATGATCATTAACTGCTAGTCTTTTGTGTGTAGACTTGATTATGTTGGCACACTCATGAAATATAGGGTTGTTGCGTTGTGATTCTGAACCTTAAACTACAAAACGTGTTGCATTGGGAGCTTTTGTGAAGGATATCTAATGAGTAACTGATAACTGGTAGAGGCATTAATTTAAGGGTCATTTGCAGTTTATGAAATTTTATTTCTATGCTGTTAACTAAAAAAACCCATTTCTATGTCTACAGGATCGGCCTAAAATTTTTATTTCTGGTAAATATATATTTGAAAATTTGGCTGTCCTATTCATGAAAGCTCTTTTTTTTTTTTTTGGGTTGATGATGGTAGTTTTTTCTGTCCTTGTTTACCATCTCTATTAACTTGGTGGTTATTTGGCTATTTACATGTTTAATTTTCAAATCTGCCAGATATGTTGCATTAAATATGTTGATGAAAGCTATCACAGTTGACACCCAAGCAGTGCAGAGGCACCGAACAACAATCTTGGAATGTGTCAAGGTATGCTTTATCTCAATCTGGTCTCTGAAGTTTGTTTTAGTGCTGAGAATTGGAAGAAAAGATAAGTGCTGATGAATTAATAGTAGTAAGATCAATGGGTGGATTGCTCCTGCAAGATCTATTGTGAGATGAGCAGATTGAAGTCAGATGAAAGTAGCAAACATGAAAGCTGCTTTCAATGGTTTGGACACTTCAATTATTTTTGCGTGAGTGTATGGAAAGAAAGAATAATTCAATTGAGATTATAGGAAACAGAAAGGGGAGGGGTAGGCCTAGTAACTGAGGAGCAAGAAAGTATAAGGAGATTGGATAGCCCTTCAAATTCGACAGAATACTGACTCCTTGTTGTATGGTGATCGTGATGCATCCTGAAAATGGAAAGCAGCACAGTTTATCAAAGGCCTGCAATGGGCATGTCTCTGGAAACTTGGATTGTGGAACATCAAAAAATATGATATTTTGGGATTTAGGGGTATGTCTTATTGCTTTCTTTTGTTTTCTGAGAATTGACTGCTGTTAAGTTTTTTGAAAGACCAAAATGCCATGAAACAGAAGTTTTTGGAAAAGAAGAGTACTTTTCAAGCTGTTGACACCCCTCTATACTCAAGCTAATGGTCTTGTTTCTAAATCTCTTTTTCCCTGAGTATTTTAAACTAGTAATAGAAGAGTTTTCATGACACCAACTAAACGTGAGTTAGAAAGAGTGAAAAGGTGAAAAGAAAACTAGGCAATGCTGATGAGATTGTGAACAAAAACTGAAGAACTAACAAAATCAGTTGCAAACTCCATGTGAAGAATGGGCTTGTGTTGATAATACTGAGGGCATGACCTAATGCTGGTTTCACGGTGTGGGAGATTTGAAGAGGGCAAGTTCGAGAGACTTCAAGCACAATTTGCGGGAAGTGGGATACTCCCGACAATTCAACCTAAATGCGTGCAGTTGATAGCCTGAGTTTTTTTAACTAGGCAGCTCCATTTGGTCGATGAAGAAGGTCTTCTTTTCTTGTTAAAGCAGAAGGCGTGAAATTATTTGATAGCAACGGTTCAAATGTTTAAATAAACAGTCTGTCATTATTGAGCCAAACTCCCATTATAACTCTGAATTTTTCCTTATATTGGAAGAGATGTTATATTGTTTCCTAGGGCATTGCTGAAATTTTTTCCCCACTTTTTTTACTTTTATGTATCTGCATTTTCATATGAACGATGATATTTTCTGAGTTCATTTGATCGCTCCTGAAAGCTTCAAGTTCAAGGTTCTCCATACAAGTTGTTCCTTATTGATAATTATCGATTGGTTGTGTTATATTGGCTTATCTTGTTACTTTAATTATTCAGGATTCAGATGCTTCAATCAGGAAAAGAGCCCTTGAACTTGTTTATCTTCTAGTCAACGACAAGAACGTAAAACCCTTGATGAAAGAGCTCCTTGACTATTTGGAAATTAGTGACCACGATTTCAAAGGAGACCTTACAGCTAAAATTTGTTCCATTGTTGAGAAGTAAGTTCAAAATGCCTTGAGCCTTTATTTCTTGTGCTTGGTCTTTGCTTGTGTGATTCTCTTTTGTTATATTGTGTGCTTCCCTTTTGGTTAAATAATATACCCTCTTCTCTTGAAAGAAGAAAAGGGGGTGAAAGTATACTAACACAGCTCAGTAGATATTAAGCTTCTTGATAATAGTAGCTGAATTTGTTCATAAGGTGCCAAAGAATGGAAAAATCCCCCGCATCGATTTATTCTCTGCTTTTATGGATATCTATTATCATCCTCAATATGTTCTGTAAAGCAATACAAAGCTATCTGTCAATAGAGCTCAACTGCAAAGAAATCAGCTAATACATTCAGCTCTTGCACCTCTGCAAAATTAAAAGAACAAAATATGAACATGATTATTTACTCTCTTAAATTTAAGTCTTGCTTATATTATCTGTTGAATCTTAAGCAGTGGCAAATTCTTGGTTGGTAGGCCATTGCAGCCACATTGGTCAGAGTTGACTTAATAAAGATTCAGGAACATTGGTTCCATCTTGAGAATTAGGGGGACTAAATTAAAGACACCTAGTTGTCTGTCGAATTCATTTTTTGTTGCTGAATATACATTTTGCTGCATCCACAGATTAGTTCAGGTTGCTTGTTGAGCACCATCCTTGGTTACTTTATATCGGTCCATCAGTGTGTTCTGCACATTATGGTGTGCGGGTTTTGTGATTTTACCTAGTTAAGATGTATATTTGGTGCATTAGGTTTTCTCCGGAGAAGATATGGTACATTGATCAAATGATAAAGGTTCTTTCTGAGGTATGCCTAGATTTATATGTAGTATGTACTTTTTTATCGTTTTTATTAGATCCAAATAAATAAAGGAGCTTTCTTCTATCTTTTTTTTTTTTTTAATTGCTTGAAACTTCTTTAAAGAGTTTATTTGGGTCAAGGATGAAAATATTAGTATTGGTATTGGTCACGGCCGTATTGAATGATACTTGTTGGTATCGGATGTTGCGGATGTAAAATTTTATTTCTTGTGGCCATATAAAAAGCAAGTTATTTACTAAAATTTGATCGTTTTTAATTATCTATTTACCTATTTGAGGTGTTTTAGTTAATTTTAAAATTAATTTTGATATTATTCTAGGTCATTGAAAAATACCCCATTTTTTTGATCTATACATATTTTATACATCTACAAAATATATTGATTTAGGTTTCTCAAAACATTTAAGATTTTAGGTATATTTGAAGTATTTGGATTTAAACTTCCAAGAGCAAAGTAACAATAAAAAATATAAGTTACCAATACATATTGATCAATATATTACGATATATTCCCACTAGGGTTACATATTGTGATATTTTCTCATTATTGAGAGATATTGGTATTAAGGCCTTTTGATATCAATACATGTATGTCTTTAATTGAAATATAATTTGATGATTTCTTCTGGGCCCTTCTCATTCATTGTTCAGCTTGAGGTTTCATTGCTATCATCTTCTTTGTGCATACATGTCAATGTCCGAATTTAAAAGCTGATTTATATGTTTTGCTTAGTAGGCAGGAAACTTTGTAAAGGATGAAGCATGGCATGCTCTTATTGTCGTGATAAGCAATGCTTCCGACCTCCATGGATATACAGTCAGGTCCTTGTACAGAGCAGTTCAGGCATCAACTGAGCAGGTAGAATTGTCTTTTAACTTATTAAGATTACAGGTCAATGTGAAGAATCCTTTTTTTGAAGACAGATTTCATAAAATCTAGATACTTATTAAATTGATTTACTTTGTTAGGAAACTCTTGTCAAAGTGGCAGTTTGGTGCATTGGAGAATATGGTGATATGTTGGTCAATAATGTTGGGATGCTTGACATTGAGGACCCAGTAACTGTGAGTTCAGTCTTCTTTTATTTCTCAAGTTCTAATTACCCAGCAATTCGGTCTCTATCTATATGGTTAGTCAGCCTTGGCATTCTCATCCACATCTGTAAGGGTAGGAATAGTGACATGTAAGTATTCACACATCCTCGGCTAGCTCACTTTGGCACTTACGTGCATCAAAAGTCAGTTATCTAGTAAGATCTACCATTTTCGTACACTGTCATGATGATTAACGGGAAAGCATATAAAGATGGAGTCATCAATCAAAACCTCATGAATCAAAGTGGGCACTACCTACCTACCTATTTCTTTCCCATCATCCAAAATCAAAGTTGCAATAATTTAAATAATGCTGGATACTTTGCCAGTTTGTGATACGTTATAATTTATCAATGTTTGTTGTAGGAAAAATGAATGACTTATAACCATGACTTCATGTGCATGATTTGTTTTGACTAGAATATATTTTGACATTGTGCTACAATCATCCATGCTGTTCAAACCTGCATTCCTTGGATAACTTATTATTGAGGACATTTCTAAACTACCACTATAACAGTTATCTATATAATAAGACATCATGAGCAGTCTGTTGAATGAGTACTTCAAGAAGAATGTGACGGACCAATTTATTTATTTCATTATTTCCTTGTGTTCTCATAAATAATTGGTTCTTTTCAGCTACGCGAAAACTTTTGATTTTTGCTTTGGAATTTCCTTATTCCATTGGTCTTGCTTCTTTTTTTTTTTTCAAAAAAATAAAAAAAAAATCTTTGTGTCATCAGATTTTAAGACCTTAGATATGCATTCTGTGTCTGCCTTTTCTCCCTTAGCATTTTTCCACAGCACAATTTCATCATGACTGCAAGTTTTCACGTAAGATAAGATAGTATAATTTTGTACGTAATCCCTCTAGCAAAGTTAATGGGGCCTTATTAGGAACACATTTTACAGCTGGAAGTTCAATTGGATTGAGCGTGCCTTGTTCTTAGGTTAAGATTTAAAGCAATTATGTAATTGAACTCCTACTTATAATTAATTTGTCACTTCCCACTATTCTGCTCCTATCTGCTTTTAGTAGTTCAACTCTAGCATTTTCCTATGCAGGTTACTGAATGTGATGCTGTGGATGTAATTGAGATTGCTATCAAGCACCATAATTCTGATCTCACCACCCGGGCTATGTGTCTGATTGCCCTATTAAAGCTTTCTTCCCGCTTTCCCGCTTGTTCGCAGTAAGTATGGCATGTTGCTGGCTTCTCAAAAGCCAAAACAAAAGACAGTTTCTTTCTCTTTTGGGTAAGTGGGTGGGTAGATGGGGGTGCCTTTTCCTTCCTTTCTTAAAGCCATATAGCAGGTTGCGGTAAAAGCAGGAAATCAATGACTATTGATGAATTTTTTTTATAATTGATGGATATTCGTGTAGTCTCATGTGTTGTGCTTAGGCTATGATATACTGTTGTATATATTTTTGGTGAGTGAGTCATGCCTCTTGGCATCCTGTTAAAAGAAGTTCCTATACTGGGAAAAAAATAGCATCTATCACTATTTGAACGTTTTCTTAGTTCTTGTTTTTGTTGTTCCATGTTGTGTATGCTTCTGCAGAATACCAGAAAGAGCTACAAGCTCCATTTTCGTTGAACTGTATCAAATCAACTTGGTTTGAAATGCGCAAAATTGTTTTTGTTTATTGGATGTCAAAATGATGTTCATCTTCCAGCAGGGATTCTTAATCCTTCTCTGGATTTCTCTCTGACAGTATGGGGTGCATTTTGTCCTTTCAGTCATATATAACAGCATTTTGTTAAGTTTGTTAACTCAAGTTTCGGTAGGATTCTTTCTAGATTTCTTGTTGTTCCTCAGGTGCCCTTTTTTTATTTTAAATGCAAAAGAAAGTTGATTTAGGTTCAGTTTATCTAGTGGTTTTGCCATTATACATGTTTCCTTTTTAATAATTAAAAATATGTATGCAAGCCTATCTTTTTTTCATGTAAGTTAATTGTGCATTTAACCTTCACCAAACCCGACAGTGCAGAACTCTCATGGACTAGGTTTTCCTATAATTTGTGTATATTTTCGTAGGACACTAATTTGAAACAGCGTTTTTTCCTGCTCTCAGAGAAGAATAAATGTAGATAGTTTGCTCTTGTTCCCTTCCTTTTCTGCTCCTATCAAATGATTGTGGAAACATATATTCATATGGTTTTGTTTTGATGGATGGTAAAATGTTGTGTATATATTATTTAATTCATTAGATCAAGACATTTCTGTTTTCTCTCCCTCGCCCATAATTGTATCTCTTATATCGCATAGTAAACTTTTCTTGTGTTGTGGTATGGGTATTTCACTATGTTTTCCATCCTTCCTACATTGATTGATGTCTGTTGAAAAAATTTAGCAATGTAACAGTTTTTTGTTCTTTGAATCACATCTATTAGGAAGATAAAAGACATAATCGCTCAAAACAAGGGAAGCCTTGTGCTTGAGTTGCAGCAGAGGTCCCTCGAATTCCATTCAATCATTGAGAAGCACCAGAATATAAGGTTGGTAAATGAATATATATACATTTTTCTGTGTCATTTTCATTTGAAACCCTTGTTGTTTGCTTTCTTGTCCTTGTACTTTTTACTGTACTTTCTCTTTCAACTATTCACCATATACAAATTAGGAATTTATCGTCTCAGAATGCTCCTAAATCAATGCACAGATCTTCATTGCTTGAAAGGATGCCGGTTCTGGATGAAGCAACATACAGCGGAAGGAGGGCTGGCTCTTTGCCACAAACAGTTTCAAGTTCCAATGGGCCTGCTGCAGTTAATCTTCCTAATGGAGTTCTCAAACCTGCAGCTGCTCCCCTAGTTGATTTACTTGATCTAAGTTCAGATGATGTTCCTGCACCTAGCTCTTCTGGCAGTGATTTTCTGAATGATCTTCTTGGTGTTGATTTATCACCAGCACCAACACAATCAGGTTAGGTTTAAGATGCACAAATGAAGAAAATATCATAAATGTTTTGCTTGTTTAATTTCTATTCCTTAGAAATTCTCTTTTGCATGAGTTTAGTTCTCTTTCTTGTTCACTGCTAAAAATTCAAGGGAACTGTAAAGTAGAGGTAGGGGAGATGGTGCTCAGATAAGAGTAACTACTCTGAATATATGTGGATGAAAATATTGGTACCGGTTGTAGCCGTATCAGACAATACATAGTAGTATCCGATGTATTGGAAGGAAAAAATTTCCAAGAACTGTAAGCCGACAGGATTGTTTCGGTTGATATTTGGAATATCAGTAATATATTATCGATATGGCAACATATTACGATATTATCATAGTATTTGGAAATATCGGTATTGGGAGGAGGCTGATGCCGATACATAATCGGCCGATATTTTTGTCCAATATGTAGCATTTGGTCATTCAGAATGATTTTTTCAGTTGTGGAAGTTTTATTTTTCCTGTTGATGAACCAATGTGTTTGCAAGTCATCAATGTTGAATGTGGTAGCCTTTTCATTTCTAGGTGCTGGTCAGAATCAGAAAACCGGTACAGATGTCCTCCTGGATCTTTTGTCAATTGGAAGCCCACCTGATGCAAATGCCTCACCTGCTCTTGACATCTTCTCATTGGGTCAAGAAGACAATACTTCAAGCAAAACAGTGGATCGAGTGGCATCACTTTCCTCTGGTTCGGTGCAAGTGTCTTCTTCCGGTGGCAATATATCCATGATGGACTTATTGGATGGCTTTGCTTCTAGTCCACCATTGCTGGGTAATGAAGTTTTGCATGAATCTGTTTTAGCAGACAATCTGCTTATAAAATACTGACATGCTTTTTGAAATTTCAGAAAGTAATGGTCCACAATACCCATCTGTAGTTGCATTTGAAAGCAGCTCCCTGAAGTTAACTTTTGACTTCTCAAAGCCTCCGGGAAGCCCACAAACGACATCAATCACAGCTACTTTTGTTAATTTATCACCAAATGTTTACAATGATTTCATATTTCAGGCTGCTGTTCCCAAGGTAACATGGAAAAACAGTATTCATTTAACCTTTCCTATCTTCTGAAGCCTAATTTCCTGAGATCCTACTAATTCCATATTACTAGTAATTTTCTGTGCAATCCAAATATAAGTAATTTCCTTCGAGTTTGTTTTGATTTCCTTTAAATTTTCTTATATCCCAACAAGCCCTTACTATTTGACAAACAAGCTGAAGTCTATTTAAATCTTATTGGTTATGAAGAAAAACAATGGTGGGGTTGCCCATCACCTGGCTACCCTTAATTCTTTCTCCTGTCACCTGCTCCTTAAAACATAGGTGGCAAGTTCATTGTGCTGTATAATTATGCTATTGTTGGCAGGTCTCCGTAAGTGTGTAAATTCAAATTGTGTAGCTGTGGTCACAAAATCTTTCCCCATAGATTTAAAAACTAAAGTCTGTTAGATTCTTACATCTTGGTACCTTTTATTTCTCATCGCCACCATAGTTGACGATTTAGCTTTTTCGCCCTCTATCTTTGAAAATTGACTCCAGTAGCCTCTTTTATGTTTACTTGAGGAGAGTAATTTAAAGCATTTTTAATGTTTTGTTTCTCAGTTTCTTCAATTGCACTTGGATCCAGCCAGCAGCAATACTCTTCCTGCAAGTGGCGCCGGCTCTCTTACACAAAATTTGAGAGTTACTAACAGCCAGCATGGAAAGGTATGCAAATATGCTTCACACAATAGGTTGCATGCTGGCCCTTTTCTTTCTCGACCCTTCTACAAAAGGGAAGGCAAAAGGCAAAAGACATAGTCTGGTTAATAAACTGCTTGTGGATCTGAAACAGGGAAATTCTTCCTAGAAGTTTACCTGAAACAATCCCGTTAAGATCCTTCCGTTTTTGTTGTTCCTCGTGCTCCCAAGTTAGAATTTTATTTCAAAAACTTGGATGGTTAGGATTTTGATAACACGTTAAAATGAGTTGGATCCTTCTTATAAAATCCTTACCGTTAAAAATATGGAAAGATTCTAAAATGGGAGGACTCTAAGAGATCTCGACTTAACAAGCCTCAACTGTATCAACCCCTTGTCTTGGTATACCCCATTGCCTTTCAGTTTTTTTTGGATTTTGAAAAGTTTACAGCTGCGTTACTTAGAAGGAAGTGATTACATTGAATTTACGGGTCCTTATTCAACTTGTATTCATATCCGAAACATGATAGAGTCTTTTTCTATAGATCAATTTCATTTTCTATTTTCCCACAAATTGATGGATTAAGAAAAGCCAATTCTGTGATAGTTAAAAGTGAGATGGAGATAGCTTGCTGCAGGTGAGTCTTGTTAGATTCCTCTCATTGTTTTTCATTTCTCATATTCCTGAGAGCGAAGATTTTATCCTTGTAACTTAGATGACTAAGATTATGACAATATATTAAAACGTATCGGATCCATTTCATAATCTAAGCCGTCTTAGTTGGCCATTGTATAAAATCATTATCGCTGAAAGTATGAGAGGACTCTTAGGATCTCCCACAGTATATCTACTTTTAATTTGCAGCTTGTCTTCATGAAATTGAGCCCTTCTGCAGTCTGTCAATATATCTATAGATCTTCCTCCCAGGTCCCGTCTGTAGTCTTACTAGCATATGTACTTCCAACCCATGATTTTTTTTCCCGCAGAAATCGCTCATCATGCGGATACGGATAGCATACAAGATAAATGGGAAAGATATTTTGGAGGAAGGGCAGATCAATAATTTCCCTCGTAATTTGTGAGGCTCGATGGACGACAGAGGTTTTCCGGGATGAGATGCTCGATCACGCTCATCAAACTCGAAAGGCTCCTCGCCGCCTATCATGTGAGTGCACATTTTCCCCCCTAAGTTTTTCTATGTGAAGGTTAGCAACTGGAACTTGCCCGAGCGAATCATTAGACGTCTTTTCTTTATGCATCGTGCTTAGTCTTCCTCCCCCTCCTGGCGATCCTGTGTACATTATATTGGAATTGATGTGATATGAAATGTGGGAAATGAATTTTTGCCAAAGACATAAAGATGAATGCAGATGATAAGCTGTGTTGAGAAACTGGGAGTTGTTCCCAGCCTTCTTTTTTGGCGGCGGCGGCGGCGGCGGCGGCTGTTGTGAACCTCTTTGCTTGATTGGTAAAGGCATAGTTCAATTTCGAAGTTTGCTTGCTTTCATCCTTGTGTTTAAAGGCCTTTAAGATGTTGTTCTACTTGATGAAATCAAAGTAATCTGTAAGATTACTCAGTTTATTCAGAGAATTGATGGCTATAATATCGTCGCAAAAATATTATGTTATATACGATATTTAAAAAAGTAATCTTTGGATTATGATAAATCTAAAACACATATGCACGGTTCGGGTGGGTGAGTCATTAGTTTCAAAATTCAAAAATGAATTAAAACCGAAGATCGAAACATATTTATTGTTATTCAATTTTATGATTTGGGGAATATTG
>JAODPA010098118.1:0-21909 GCA_025585075.1 Nepenthes mirabilis
GGAACTTGATTTATAATCTAAAAAATCAATTACTTATATAGTAGTTGAAAACTAATTATAACAATTGGATAAAATTATAGGTAAACTAATCCTAACCATATATAGAAAATACGTAGTTGTATCAAAAATAAATTTAAATTTGTTCATAAAGTTAAGACAATGAAAACACAAATTGTGTTTTTACTAATAATAGATTATTGGCTTCACTTGAGTATCCAACCAGCTGTAATTGATCTGAGACGTAACAAATTCAACCAATCATTTGATGTAGTGTATTATCACTTGGATTGCTGATTGCATCTGATAAGATGGAGGCATAATAGAACACAAATAGGATGATTCATTGCGTATAAACTTTGTATGATAGTAACTGATGTTGTTGGGTTGTGCGTGGGTTGCTGTGATAAAAATTACATGACAGCAATTTATATACTTTCTGATCTGCTGTAACATGTGAATTGCTCTTGCTTCTAATGCATTTGTTGTATTTGTTGATAGAAATAACATATTTTGCCTTTGCTAAATTTGATTAAATTGATGCTGAGGCATGTGATACATCGGTTACTGATGCAAAACTGTACTCCTTTTTGTTGATATGTTGATTCATAACTTGCTAATCTTATTTTGCTGTTGCATGTTGCCAGTGGTGCAGTTTTGATATTGATATATTTTAACATCCCCCTTAACATGGAAAGTAAAGATTTTTTTACATCCATATTGACAATGAAAGAATGAGATATGGAGATGGGAAAATGAGGATGTGGGAATTGAAATTGAAGAAGAGACAGAGATTAAAGAATAAAAATTTGTAAGAAAGAATATATTTTTTGGAATTTTGTGATATGGAAAAAAAATGATCAAATGATAAAAGATAAATTTTGAATTATAAAAATAGAAACCATAATTATAGCAAGAACAAATTTTTGATGTGAGATTGTTAACAAATTGTGTTTAAAAGATAGAGTATGTGTTTGGAGTGAGGATTGTGATCAATTATAAAGGATTGTTTTAAAATGGGCATTTGCAGCTAAGTCATGGGATCTTACCGCCACAAAGCATCAGATAGAAAATTTTGAAAATCCATATGAAATGGATAATAATTTTTGATATTGACCATCTTTATTAGTATAAGAATTTGATTGAAATTTGAGATGTTTCATCTCTTTATTATTAGACATTTTGTCCCTTTGAAAAAAAAAACTTATTTTGGAACAATGATTTAAAATAGATCCTGTGTCATGACAGTACACTAGATGTCTGGTTTATGTTTTCTTGCACCAATACTGAAGAACAAGGAAAGAATTTTAAATATGCTGAAATCCAACAATTTTTGAAGTAAATTTGTTATATTTCAATGTAGCAGTGAGGAAATCAAACATTATGGGGTAAAATTTCTTGGTACATATGATGAATAGTAATGAAGCTGTTTTGTAGGCAGTGTAGAAATTACAATCAAACTGTGAAAACAATGGTAAATGCCGTGGGCTTATAAGAAGGAAATTTGAACAGCTGGTGCCAATTTTGGAGATCAGAAGCGTAGAGACCTCACAATCTGTCGTAATAATGAAGGTAGAAGTGATTCTAGATTAAGATAAAAGTTGAAAACTGAAGCAAACAATCTAATGTTTAACATCATGAAATAGTGAGTTTTAGGACTCATGTAATGAATGAAAATTGGATAATGGACTAACCACTTTTTTGAAATGAAAATTGAATTAGGATCAACAAATATAAACCTGAAAATCCTTGATACTATATTAGAAACTAGAGTGATCCCAAATCTGAAACATATATGTGGAAAATGTGTGGAAAAGATGATCCGAGATGATGAAATTCCTCTCATGGAGAACATAGATGTGATGCCAATCTAAACAAAATTGAGTAGAACTAATCTAATGAATAATAATAGTATAGCATATCCATGGTGCATAAATGAATAATAAAAAACGAGACAAGATGCTACTGTATTTAATACTTTAATACACAGAGAATATAACAAAAATAAGAGGAGTTGGAAATGAAGACGTGCAGCAATGAACAGAGGAAAAAGAGCAAAGTGCATAACGATAAGGAAATTTAATTTTCTTTTATGGTTGCTAAATTACCAAGGTACGCTTTTCTTGATACTGATAACTTTTAAATTCTTACATGCATTATTTTAAACTGTGTTGCACCATTACTCTTAATGACTTAGGTATTATGGGTTAGGAGTTAGGATGTCGTTTTTAGTTTAGGTCACTGCGGTTAGGCTTTGAGTTAAGGCTTTCGTCAACGGTCCTAATTTTTGCCCAAGAATGAAGTTTTCTAACAAAATCATCTTAAAATTACACTAAGATTTCATTCAGGAGAAATGATATCGGGATCCGATGGCACCTGCGGTGAGGAGAAAGGCGAAAAATGTTGATGTGAGTATGGAAAAAGAATCAAGGAGTCCATTGAGCGAATGCTTGCTGGCGAGTACTTACGAAACCATATATTATGTCGCATGTCATCGTGTATTATATTTTTATCTACTTGGCTATGATGCTGATGTAGCTTGTATCCACGTTCAGTGAGAAGATGAAAAAGCTCCATTGGGGATTCCTAGATATGTAAATCACCCCGATTGCATACCTTGATAGGTGGTACGACTTACAATACTCTTGTAGTACTTTGTGGAATCTCCGAATTGGCATTGACTATAGTCGTGAATTATAGGTGTAAACCACACTTGCATCATGCGGACTTGGATTTTGAGGATGGAGTTTCCAACAAAACTCCCAAAGATTCATTCAGAAAAGATAAGTATGTGTACTGAATTGTTTGCAATTGTATTAAGAGAATATTTCTTTCGCATACACCTTCAACATCGTACAATGCCATCGAGATAACAACTTTCAAATTCAAAAACTATGTGAAAATTTAGAATGTCGTGGAAGAAAAAAAAAGTAGATAAGACCTTAATTGAAACCGGAAGATATATAAGAAAAAGTCGAATAGGCAAGAAGGTATGAAGCGTGCGAGTATTTTGCCTGACTTCCTGCCAATTAGCTTAATTATTTGTAAGTGACCTGTGATTGCTTGTCTGGTCACAGGTTATGTATCCTTCGGTTTTTGAGAAAGGATTGAGTAGTTTTATTGGAAATGATGTTCGCAAAAATAGAAGGTAAACGGTTCCTTATGTCAGTATCTTTTAGAATTAGCTAAGACTTTAGCATGAAATCTATGGAAGTGGTGTCAATAATTCTAAAAGGTATCTGCAAAGAATAGTACACACGTACATTTTGCTCACATGGACTTGGGGGCAGACGACTTTGAAAAAGGCCTTGAGTTCTTTTAAAGTGTGAATATGTATCTCAAATCTTTTCGAAAGTTTGTATTTATACCAAATATTTACTGTTAGATGATTATAATTGAAAATTTATAGGTGATGCTAAGGATAAATGGATAATGTACGTGAATTTTCTTTTACGGCTGCTAAATTTTCAAGGTACGCTTTTCTTGATACCGATAATTTTTAAATTTTTGTAGGTGTTATTTTAAACTATGCTGAACAATTACTATTAGTGGCTTAGGTCTTATGGGATAGGGGCCGGGGTGTCGTTTTCGGCTTATGCTACCGCAGTTAGGTTTTCTAGCAAGAATGAAGTTTTCTAGCATAATCATTTTGAAATTACACTGAAATTTCGTGCAGGAGAAATGATATTGGGATCCGACGCACCTGTGGGAGGAAAAATGCGAAAGATGTAGCTGGGAGGATGAAAAAAAAATCAAGGTGGTCGTTGATCGAATACTAGCTGGTGAATACTTACAAAGCTATATGTTTTGTTACATGTCGTCGTGTATTATATTTTTATTTGGTTGGCTATGATGATGATGTAGCATGTATTCATATTTATTGAAAAGGTGAAGAAGCTCCATTAGGGATTCCTAGAGGTGTAAATCGTCCCGATAGCATACTATTGATAGGTGCGACTTTTAATACTCTTGTAGTGCTTTGTGGAATCTTCGAATTTGTATTGACAATAGTTGTGGACTATAGGTGTGAACCACGCTTGTATCATGTGGACTTGGATAAAGAGGATGAAGTCTCCAACAAAACTCTCAAAGATTCAGTTAGAAAAGTGGGTTCATGTGCTAAATTGTCCGCAATTATATTAGGATAATATTTTTTTTGCATACACCTTCAATAACGTAGAACGCCGTTGAGATAACAACTTTCATATTTGGAATCTATGTGAAAATTTAGAAGGTCGTGGAGGAAAAAAATGGAAGCAGATAAAACCTTGATTGAAGCTAGAAGATATAGAAGAAAATGTCAGAGAGGTGAGAAGGTATAATAGTGTCTGATTATTTTGCTCAACTTAATGCCAATTAGTTTAGTAATTTGTAAATGACCTGTGATTGCTTGTTTGGTTACAGGTTGTGTCTCCTTCGATTTTTCTGAAAGGATAGAGCAGTTTCATCGGAAATGATGTTCATACAAATAAAAGGTAAATGGTTCCTTATGTCGATATCTTTTAGCATTTGGTTAGACGTTAGCGTGAAATATGAGGAAGCGGTGTCACAAATTCTCAAAGGTATCAGCAGAGACTAGCACATATGTACATTTTGCTCACACGGACTTAGCGGCAAACGACTTCGAAAAAGCCCTTGAGCTCTTTTAAAATATGGGTATGTATGCCAAAGCTTTCTGAAAGTTTGTATTGATACCAAATATTTATTGTTAGATAATTATAATAAAAAATTTACAGATGATGCTAATGACAAATGGACAAGGTACGTGAATTTTCTTTTACGATTGCTAAATTTTCAAGGTACACCTTTCTTGATACTGATAACTTTTAAATTCTTGTATGTGTTATTTTAATTTGTGTTGCACTATTACTCTTAGTCACTTAGGTATTACAGGTCACGGGTTAGGATTTCGTTTTCGATCTAGGTCACAGCGGTCTTGCTTAGGGTTAAGGCTTTCGTTAACGGTCATAATTTTTGCCCAAGAATAAAATTTTCAACAAAATCATCTTGAAATTACACTGAGATTTTATACAGGAGAAATGATATCGGGATCCGATGGCACTTGAGGGGAGGAAAAATGCGAAAGATGCAGTTGGGAGGATGGAAAAAAAATCAATGTGGTCGTTGATCGAATGCTAGCTGGTGAGTACTTACGAAGCCATATATTTTGTTATATGTCATTGTATATTATATTTTTATTTGGTTGGCTATGGTGATGATGTAGCATGTATTCGCATTTAGTGAAAAGAGGAAAAAGCTTCATTAAGGATTCCTAGAGATGTAAATCGCCCCGATAGCATACTCTTAATGGGTGCGACTTTCAATATTCTTATAATGCTTTGTGGAATCTCCGAATTTGCATTGACAATAGTTGTGAATTATAGGTGTGAACCGTACTTGCATCATACAGACCTGGATATAGAGGATGGAGTCTCCAACAAAACTCTCGAAGATTCAATTAGAAAAGATGGGCATGTGTGCTGAATGGTCTCAATTATGTTAGGATAATATTTTTTTCACATGTACATTCAATAATTTACAACGCTGTCAAGGTAACAAGTTTCAAATTCTAAATCTATATAAAAATTTAGAAGGTCGTGGAGAAAAAAAATGGAATCAGATGAAACCTTAATTGAGGCTAGAATATATAGAAGAAAATGTTGGAGAGGCAAGAAAGTATGACAGTGTGTGAGTATTTTGCCCGACTTAATGCCAATTAGCTTAATAATTTGTAAATGACCTGTGATTGCTTATCTGGTCATAGGTCGTGTATTCTTTGATTTTTGTGAAAGGATAGAGCAGTTTTACTGAAAATGATGTTTGCAAATATGGAAGGTAAATGGTGCCTTATGTCGGTATCTTTTAGTATTTAGTTAGATGTTAGTGTGAAATATGAGGAAGCGGTATCAGCAGAGATTAGCAAACATGTACATTTTGCTCACACGGACTTGGCGGCGGACGACTTTGAAAAAGGCCTTGAGTTCTTTTAAAGTGTGGGTATATGTTCCAAATCTTTCTGAAAGTTTGTATTTATATCAAATATTTACTGTTAGATGATTATAATTGAAAATTTATAGGTGATGTTAAGAATAAATGGACAAGGTACATGAATTTTCTTTTACGGTTGCTAAATTTTAACGGTACGCTTTTCTTGATACTGATAATTTTTAAATTCTTGTAGGTGTTATTTTAAACCGTGTTGCACCATTACTCTTAGTGACTTAAGTCTTATTGGTTAGGGGCTTAGGTGTCGTTTTTTATTTAGGTTACCGCGGTCAGGCTTAGGGATAAGGCTTTCGTCAACGGTCATAATTTTTGTCTAAGAATGAAGTTTTCTAGCAAAATTTTCTTGAAATTTTATTGAGATTTCGTGCAGGAGAAACGATATCGAGATCTGATACCACCTGCAGGGAGGTAAAATTTGAAAAATGCAAATGGGGGTTGTGGAAAAAGAATCAACGAGGCCATTGAGCGAATATTAGTTTGTGAATACTTATGATGTCATATGTTATGTTATATGTCATCGTGTATTATATTTTTATTTGCTTGGCTATGATGTTGATGTAGCATGTATCCACATTCAATGAAAAGATGAAGAAGCTCCACTAGGGAATCCCTAGAGATATAAATCGCCCCGGTAGTATACATTTGATAGGTGTGACTTTCAATATTTTTGTAATGCTTTGTGGAATCTTCGAATTGGCATTGACTATAGTCGTGAACTCGAGGTGTGAACTGCGCTTGCATCATGCAGAGTTGGATTTGGAGGATGGAGTTTCCAACAAAAGTCTCACAGATTCATTCTGAAAAGATAGGCACGTGCGCTGAATTGTCCACAATTATATTAGGATAATATTTCTTTCGCATACACTTTCAACAACATACAATGCCGTCGAGATATCAAGTTTCAAATTCGAAAACTATGTAAAAATTCAGAAGGTTGTGAAAGAAAAAAGAAAGCCAATAAGGCCTTAATTGAAGTCGGAAGATATAGAAGAAAATATCGGAAAGGCGAGAAGGTTTGACAGTGTGCCAGTATTTTGTTCGACTTTATGCCAATTAGCTTAATTATTTGTAAATGGCCTGTGATTGCTTGTATGCTCACAGGCCGTGTATTCTTCGATTTTTGTGAAAAGATAGAACAGTTTCACTAGGAATGATATTCGCAGAAATGGAAAGTAAACAGTTCCTTCTATCGGTATCATTTAGTATTTAGTTAGATGTTAGCGTGAAATATGATGAAGCAGTGTTATTAATTGTAAAAGGTATCAGTAGAGACTGGCAAACATGTACATCTTGCTCACATGGACTTGGCGGCAGACGACTTCGAAAAAGGCCTTGAGTTCTTTTAAAGTGTCGATATGTATCCCAAATCTTTTCGAATGTTTATATTTATACCAATTATTTACTGTTAGATGATTATAATTGAAAAATTTACGGGTGATGTTATGGCTAAATGGACAAGATATGTGAATCTTCTTTTACGGTTGCTAAATTTTTAAGGTACGCTTTTCTTAATACCGATAACTTTTAAATTTTTGTAAGTGTTATTTTATATTATGCTGTACCATTACACTTTGTGACTTAGGCTAGGGTCAGGGGCTAGGGTGTCGTTTTCGGTTTAAGTCACCACGGTCAAGTTTAGGGTTAAGGCTTTCGTCAACAGTCCTAATTTTCACTCAAGAATAAAGTTTTCTAACAAAATCTTCTTGAAATTGTACTGAGATTTTATGCAAGAGAAAAGATATCGAGATCTGATGGCACCTCTGGGGAGAATAAAAGTGGAAAATGCAGATGGGAGGATGGAATCAAGGAGGCCATTGAGCGAATGCTTGCTGGTGTGTACTTACGAAGCCATATATTATGTTATATGTCATTGTGGATTATATTTTTATTTGCTTGGCTACGATCCTAATGTAGCATGTATCCACATTCAATGAAAAGATGAGGAAGCTCCATTAGGGATTCTAGAGATGTAAATCGCCTCGGTAGTATACTCTTGATAGGTACGATTTTTAATACTCTTGTAATACTTTGTGGAATTTCCAAATTGGCATTAACTATAGTCGCGATTTATAGGTGTGAACCGTACTTGGATCATGTGGACTTGGATTCAGAGGATGGAGTTTCGAATAAAACTCTTGAAGATTCATTCAAAAAAGTTAGGCATGTGTGTTGAATTGTCCGCAATTGTATTAAGATAATATTTTTTTCGCATACAACTTCAATAACGTACAATGTTGTCAAGATAACATGCTTGAAATTTGAAAATATTATAAAAATTCAGAAGATTGTGGAAGAAAAAAAAAGGAAGCAGAGAAGACCTTAATCGAAATCGGAAGATATAGAAGAAAATGTCGGAGAGGCAAGAAGGTATGACAGTGTGTGAGTTTTTTGTTCTACTTCATGCCAATTAGATTTAATTATTTTTAAATGACTTGTGATTGCTTGTTTGATCATAGGCTGTGTATCCTTCGATTTTTGTGAAAGGATAGAGCAGTTTTAGCGAGAAAGATGTTTGCAATAATGGAAGGTAAACGGTTCTTTATGTTGTTATCTTTTTGTATTTGGTTAGAAATTAGTGTGAAATATGATGAAGTGGTGTCACTAATTCTAAAAGGTTTCAGCAGAGACTAGCACACACGTACATTTTGCTCAAGCGGACTTGGCAGTGAACGACTTTGAAAAAGGCCTCGAGTTCTTTGAAAGTGTGGGTATGTATCCCAAATCTTTCCGAAAGTCTGTATTTATACCAAATATTTCCTGTTAGATGATTATAATTGAAAATTTACATGTGATACTAAGGATAAATGGACAAGGTACATGAATATTTTTTTTACGGTTGTTAAATTTTCAAGGCACGCTTTTTTTGATACTGATAACTGTTAAAGTCTTATAAGCGTTATTTTAAACTGTGTTGCACCATCACTCGTAGTGACTTAGGTCTTCTGGGTTAGGGCTAGGGTGTCGTTTCCGATCTCGGTCACCGCGGTCATGTTTAGGGTTAAGGCTTTCATCAACTGTCCTAATTTTTACTAAGGGATGAAGTTTTCTAACAAAATCTTCTTGAAGTTATACAGAGATTTTGTGTAGGAGAAATTATATCGGGATCCAATGGCCCCTATGGGGAGGAGAAAAGCAGAAAATGCAGATGGGAGGATGGAAAAAGAATCAAGGAGGCCATTGCGCGAATGCTTGTTGGTGAGTACTTAAGAAGTCATATATTATGTTATATGTCATTGTGTATTATATTTTTATCTACTTGGCTATGATACTGATGTACCATATGTCCACATTTAGGGAAAAGACGAAGAAGCTCCATTAGGGATTCCTAGATATGTGAATCGCCCCGGTGGCATACCCTTGATAGGTGCGACTTTTAATACTCTTATAGTGCTTGGTGGAAACTCCGAATTGGCATTTACTGTAGTTGTGATGTGACAACCTGAACCCTAAATTTCAAACGTGGCTTGGACTGCTCACGCTGAAAAACCTCAAAACTTAAAATCATTCATAATCTTTTATAATGGCAATACAAAATAATTAAGTTACTATCAAATTCATCAATATATCATATAATTATCCCGAAATAAAACTACTAAGGATCATGGGTCGCAGCCTGAAGGAAAACTAATCAACTTCCATCAATAACATATCTAGTTTGTCTCCACTGAGAGATAATATCTAGCCTCCACAATTCGCGCTACCTGAAAGTTCTACAGTAAAAGTAGGATCCCATAATCCGCACTATACAATTGACTCAATTTGGAGTAAAAAAAAAAATGGTGAGCTAAAGTCCAGCAAATGATAATAATAAAAAATGCTAAATAATAATAACGATCTTGGATATCAAATTATGAAGATCTCAACATTACTCTAACCATCTACTATATCCGAGAAATCACATGTCGTAAATACGACTCTAAGTAAGATGGGTCACATTTGACCCATATATCACAAAGATAATAAGAGTATCAATAACTAATGGAAATCTCCTGGAATCCGATGTCAAGGGTAAGTGGGGATTCCCTGGTCCATATGTTAGCGAGAACGACCTGCATAATAATGATAATAACCAATATAAATTTCACTGAACCCGGATATCATAGGCTTTAACACAAAGATACCGTCAACACAACTTATGAGGTACTTACAATCATAGAATATCACAAGGAAACTCCTGGATCTTATTTCGCCACTATGAACCAAAAGCCGCGTATATTTTCCGACAGTTGGGTACTTGCATGGGCTACCCAATGCCTTCAAGTTTGACTTCCGACCAAAATTCATAGTCCACAGAGACTCTACCCAACAAAGTTCAAACATTTCTCTAGCATGTTCATCATCCGACTCAACTAGGTACAGATAATCTCATCAACATGCTCATCTTTCGACTCTACAAGGTACGGAAGGTATCTCATACATCAAACCAAGTATCTTCCGCTATGATACCGTCGATATCATGAACTATGATGGTCATATGGTCATAAGCATCCTGCCAATCTAGGCAATGTACCTCAACAATACTAGGATACAGAAATTAGTATCGTATAAACGTAGACTACATTAACGTACCGTAGCCTCTTATTCAACTAGATACTTTAATATTTTCATACACTCTTCTCAACCTTAACCGTAGAAAGCCAATAATCCAAATACTCACGCGAGTATAATGCAAAGAAGGCTTTGCAACTACAATGATGGAACTGTTGTTCGATACTGACAAAGACCGTACTTACACCATCAAATCTAACACAAGAATTTATCACAGAACGAAGAATAGATAAACTCAAACCGAGATATAATTTAATTTACTTAATTCAACTATTTAACTATTCTCCTATTCTGTTCCGGTACGATACCTACTACTAAAGCCAACAATACCCACTTTTATTTAAATTTCACCCCAAATAATTTTTCAAGATTCCAATTAAATAATCATCACTATAGATTTCTTCATAAGATCAGCATACAATATACTGACCAATATATATTTTTAAATATAACATATACAAATTGTAAATGTCCTCTACACACATTTTCATCTTTGTTCTCATGCAGATATATATATCCATACATGAACATACATATATATATTCCCCCACATACATGGCCACTCACACCCATGCTGCCAACATACACACGCCCAATACTCACGCTGGTTTGCACCCACANCTGAAAATTAATGTAACTCAATTATATAATATTGACTTTAAAATATGACCACCATTAATAATTTTCATTAATCTAATATAAAATATCTTGCCCGAAATATTGGGATATTAGACGTGAACTATAGGTGTGTGCTGTGCTTGCATCATGTGGACTTGGATTTGGAGGATGGAGTTTCTAATAAGACTTTCAAAAATTCATTCAGAAAAGATAGGTATGTGTGACGAATTGTCCGCAATTGTATTAGGATAATATTTCTTTCACATACACCTTCAACAACATATAATGTCGTCGATATAAGAACTTTTATATTCAAAAACTATTTGAAAATTCAGAAGGTTGTGGAAGAAAAGAAAGGAAGCAGATAAGACCTTAATTGATACTGGAAGATATAGAAGAAAATGTCAGAGAGTCGAGAAGGTGTGATAGTGTGCAAATATTTTGCCCGACTTGATGCCAATTAGCTTAATTATTTATACATGACCTGTCATTACTTATTTGGTTGTAGGCTGTGTATCATTCGATTTTTGTAAAAGGATAGAGCAGTTTCACCAGGAATGATGTTCACAAAAATAGAAGGTAAACGGTTCCTTATGTCGGTATCGTTTAGTATTTGGTTAGATGTTAGCGTGAAATATGATGAAACGGTGTCACTAATTCTAAAAGGTATCAGCAGAGACAAGCACACATGTACATTTTGCTCACACGAGGTTGGTGGCGGACAACTTCGAAAAAGGCCTTGAGTTATTTTAAAGTGTGGGTATGTATCCCAAATCTTTCCGAAAGTTTGTATTTATACCAAATATTTATTATTAGATGATTATAATTTAAAATTCACAGGTGATGCTAAGGATGAATGGCCAAGGTATGTGAATTTTTTTTACTGTTGCTAAATTTTTAAGGTACGTTTTTTTTTGATACCGATAACTTTCAAATTCTTGTAGGTATTATTTTAAATTGTGCTGCACCATTACTTTTAGTGACTTAGGTTAGATGGGTCAGTAATTCTAAAAGGTATCAACAGAGACAAGCACACATGTACATTTTGCTCACACGGGGTTGGTGGCGGACAACTTCGAAAAAGGCCTTGAGTTCTTTTAAAGTGTGGGTATATATCCCAAATCTTTCCGAAAGTTTGTATTTATACCAAATATTTATTATTAGATGATTATAATTTAAAATTCACAGGTGATGCTAAGGATAAATGGCCAAGGTATGTGAATTTTTTTTTACTGTTGCTAAATTTTTAAGGTACGTTTTTTTGATACCGATAACTTTCAAATTCTTGTAGGTATTATTTTAAATTGTGCTGCACCATTACTTTTAGTGACTTAGGTTAGATGGGTCAGGGGCTAGAGTGTCTTTTTCGGTTTAGGTCACCGCGGTCAGGTTTAGGGTTAAGGCTTTCATCAACGGTCTTAATTTTCGGCCAAGAATGAAGTTCTCTAGCAAAATCGTCTTGAAATTATACTGAAATTTTGTGCAAGAGAAATGATATCGGGGTCTGATGGCACCAGTGAGGTGGAGAAAAACGAAAAATGTAGATGGGAGGATGGAAAAAGAATCAAGGAGGCCATTGAGGGAATGCTTGCTGGTGAATATATATGAAGCCATATGTTCTGTTATATGTCATTATGTTTTATATTTTTATCTGCTTGGCAATGATGTTGATTTCGCATGTATCCACATTCAGTGAAAAGATGAAGATGCTCTATTATGGAGTCCTAGAGATGTGAATCACCCTGGTAGTATACTCTTGATAGGTACGACTTTCAATACTCTTATAGTGCTTTGTGGAATCTCCGAGTTAGCATTGACTATAGTTGTGCACTATTGGTGTGAACGGCGCTTGCATGATGTGGACTTGGATTTGGAGGTTGGAGTTTCTAACAAAACTCTCGAAGATTTAATCAGAAAAGATCGGTACGTGTACTAAATTGTCCGCAATTGTATTAGGATAATATTTCTTTTGCATGCACCTTCAGCAACGTACAACGCCGTCAAGATAACTTTTAAATTCGAAAACTATATGACAATTCAGAAGGTCGGGGAAAAAAATGAAGTAGATAAGACAATAATTGAAGTTGGAAGATATTGAAAAAAATGTCAGAGAGGCGAAAAGGTATGACAGCGTGTGAGTATTTTGCCTGACTTCATACCAATTAGTTTAATTGTTTGTAAATGACCTGTGATTGCTATCCTGGTCAGAATTCTTCCATTAATTTAATTTATTATTTTTTTATTTTGAAATCCACATGTATTTTTATTTTTATTTATAAACTGCTTTATCCTTTTACAAAAACCAAAGGATAATATCATATTAGTAAATTGATTTCGTAATCTTTGACTGAAAGTATTTCAATTTTCAATTAATATAAGAATCTTTGCCATTAATATCATATCAGTATTTTAATTTCGTAATCTTTAACTGATATATTTCAATTCCAGTCTCCTCTCTCTCTCACAATTTTGTACCGTTAACGGAGCTGGCTTTTATTTGGTAAACCATTCACAACTTCATTCCAGAATCCACTCGTTAGCTTTTCTTTTATTTCAATTCGCTTTTCTTTTCTCCGCGTCAAAGTAACGTTGCAAAGCCGGCTTCTGTTTTCCTCCTTAAACGGGCCTCTCTTCACTTCACTTCTCTTTTTCTGCTTTATTCTGTCCATATCTAATTTTCTTTTTCTTTTTTCTTGTTGGGGAGAAAGTTGTGAAGAATGGCCGCTCATCAAACTAATCACGTTGGGGACGACAATTGACTGAAACTGGTTTCTTGATTTCATGCACTGGCTGCACCTTTCGGGTCAGTCTTTGTTATTTTTTATTGCAGTTTGTGTAGTAATATGATTTGTGGTTGAATTTGTGTCCCTTGTTTAATCTCCCAAATTACTTGTATTTAGAATTCCTCCGTTTTGTTTATTTTAGTATTATTGGCCTGTTTTCAAACATTTGATCCTCGAACAAAATTCTCTAGGTTACGTTCTTATAAGGAATTATAACACCGTTGGTTTGAAAAATAGCTAAATCATCCTTTGATGGATTGTTGTAGCTGTGCCTGAATAGCTGCTTGCCATTGTTAGAATTGCTCATCTTATCTTTCTTGTTCTTGTCTTGGAAAAAGTGTACACGGATATTTTTTTGTTATATACGGGGAAACCTAGTATTGTTGTGCACGGATGGCCGCAATGGCGTAGTCAGGACCATGCATAGGGGTTCTCATCTATTTCTGCTTTCATTTTGATGCAATTTTTTTATTGCAAGTAACTTCAGTTTTATTAAACTTCTTTTTTTGTATAAGCTTCTTCATTATTGGCATCGGCAATGCTTATAAGAATATAAGTGAACTGAATTTCTGATATTGCAAATTAAGGAAGGATTAAATGTATGCAGCTTCATTCTGTATTATGAATGGTTGAAACCGGTAATCTCCACGTTATAATAAAACAATTTTTTCACCGTATATGCTGTCACCGCAATAAAAAACAGATTGCTGTAGCATGATGTTTCTAATTTAGTATGCTTTCACTGCAAGTTATTGGATGATGCTGGTTTTGTTGTGGTTTGGGTTTACTCATTAGTTGGCTTTTATCCCAATAATATTTTTCAAAGAAATTTAATTTTGCGTTTCATAAACTAGATTCTGGATTAAGACTGTAGACTTTGTTATGGCATAGAATTCTTCTTGCTTTTGGTTTCCCCATTTTGTTTCAATAGTTGGGTTAAAGAAAAAGAACTTTGAAATTTTTGGGCAATAATAGGGTGACCTTTTTTATGTTAAAATTTTGAATATAAGAAAGAGAATTTTGAAAACTTTTTGACATTTGTGGTTCGAAGTTATATAAAACAACTGTTCAAATACTTGCAGAAGTACAGATTTGAGGTTGCTTAGTGTCTGACCAGACAGGTAATATAATTTTTAATATGATATTTTAGCTATATTAGTAGAATAAGTCCATATATGATTTTTTATATGCACTTTTTTGAAGGGTGAAAACCCACATACATATATTATTATGAAATTTTAATTTATTTGAACATAAAATTTGAAGTTATTACTTTCACAGTTATGTAGAAATGCCCAATTGAACAAGAAATCCATGTATAGTGTCAACATATATTCTGCAAAAGAATAATCGAAAAAAAGCAACAACATCTCAGGTGAAAAAAAATCTCAAGTTAAACTATTATTCAAATAGTGATCATTGTTTTCACTTATATTGTTTTAGTTCAAGCTGCAAAAAGGCTACACCGAATATCTATTTTCCTATCCAAAATATTATCCAACTAGATATTTTCTTTATTCTACTTATGGTGGCTTATGAAGGATAGCTTATTAAACTGGTTTTAAATGAAATGTCTTAAATGTGTAGATTTGCTAATGCATACTCGATTTTGCTATTAGATCGCCATATTTTCTCCCGTGCGTTTTTATCGAGACAGGCATTATAGGTCATTTTATGTCTAAACTTTTTAGTAATTTTCTTTACAAGTTGTAAAAATTTTTAAATTTCAATTTCATTTTAAGAAAATTGTGACTTGAATTTCATTCGTTTTAGCATTTGTGTTACAAGTTAATATTTTTCATGAATAACCATGTTTAGTGTTGATATTTCCATGAAAGAAAGGTAAGCTATCCCTTATAATTATAACTTTTAGTGCCCGCTTAAAACTTTTGTGTAAAATGACACGACGTAGTGACGTTATTTCTAAATATATCATACAGAGATAAGCATACATACGCGTTGCTTACTCGACTTTGGCGGTGAAATACTTGAAGAAATGTGTCGAATTCTCTTCGGAAGGAGGTATGTATATCAAATATTTGCTATTATATCATGTTAATTTTCAATTTGCAGTTGATGATAACGGAAGGGAAGCATTCTACATGAATTTTTATTTGTACGTAGAATATTTATCTTGTTGTGGAGGTACGCATTCTTTATCTCAGAAAATTTTAAATCCGTACTGACATTATTTTAAACGGTGTCGCATTGTTACTCTTATTTTGGTAGGTCATAGGGTTACGGTTAGATGTTAGGGTTTAGTTTTTAGTCTAGGTCTCCGTGAACAGGGTTAGAGTTTAAGAATCCTATAGAGGCTGCAGTTTTGCATGCGAAAAATATGTTTTATAAAATCATTCTTAAATTACGATGATCTGACATGTAGGAAAAATAATCATGGGATCTGAAGACACCTGAGAGGAGAAAAAACGAAGAAAATGCAACTTGAAATATGAAGAAATATCAAGAAGAATATTGAAAAATTGCTTTTGTGTGAGTATTTACTAAATTTATACAATCTTATGTGTAGATGTAAATTATATTTTTATTTTTGAGACTGTAATGCTGATGTAGCATGTATCCTTTTTCAGTGAGAAGATAACAAATTACCTTCCTTGATACATATTCAGAATTAATACAACATGGTAGCAAACTTTTAATATTTGTGATTTTTAATATTTGTGTATTCTTTTTTGAAATTTTAAATTTAGTACTGATATCAATACTAAATTTTGTGTACAAACTTCGTTTGCAGGATGTGAACGTGAATTCGGTAGGTAGATTGTTTCAAAAGGCTCGTCAATTTATTTGAAAAATATATGTATGTATCGTAATTTATTAATGAATATAATAGTATTTATTTTCTCATACGCTATTAATGATATTAAATGCCGTCTAGGAAGCAAGATTCAGAAGATCGTAGAGGAAAAAAAAAGAAGCATCTATGTCATATTTGAGGGTGAACATTATGGAAGAAAATGTATAAGAGGTGAGAATATACTATGGGTTGTGAAAAATTACCCGACTTTGTAAAACTCTATTCATATAGTTCTAAATGATACCTTTAATGTTGAGTTGGCAGGCACATTGTTGTCCTACTTTAGAAGAAGGATAGAACAGCTATCTTGGAAATGATGTTTCAATGAAAGAAAGGTGAGTTGTCCCTTATAATTATAACTTTTAGTGCTCGCTTAAAACTTTTGTATAAAATGAGACGATGTAGTGATGTTATTTCTAAATATATTATGCAGAGATAAGCTTACATACACGCTGCTTACCCGGATTAGGCGGTGAAATATTTGAAGAAAGGTGTCGAATTCTCTTTGAAAGAAGGTATGTCTATCAAATATTTGTTATTATATCATGTTAATTTCCAATCTGCAGTTGAAGATAACGGAAGGGAAGCACTCTACGTGAATTTTTATTTGCACGTAGAATATTTATCTAGTTGTCGAGATACGCATTCTTTATCTCAGCAAATTTTAAATTTATACTGACATTATTTTAAACGGTGCCGCATTGTTACTCTTATTTTGCTAGGTCGTAGGGTTACGGGTCAGACGTTAGGGTTTAGTTTTTAGTTTAGGTCTCCGCAGACAAGTTTAAAGTTTAAGCTTTCTACAGAGGTTGCAATTTTACATGTGAAAAATGTGTTTTATAAAATCATTCTTAAATTACGATGATCTGACATGCAGGGAAAATAATCATGGGATCTGAAGACACCTGAGAGGAGAAAAAACAGAGGAAATGCAGCTTGAAATATGAAGAAATATTAAGAAGATAATTGAAATTTGTGTGAGAGTATTTACTAAATTTATACAATATTAAGTGTGGATGTAAATTATATTTTTATTTTTGAGGCTGTAATACTGATGTAGCATCTATCGTCTCTCAGTGAGAAGGTAACAAACTACCTTCCTAGATACATATGCAGAGTTAATACAAAGATGTGGCTGATCGTGGTAGCAAATTTTTAATATTTGCAACTTTGAATATTTGTGTATTCTTTTTAGCAATTTTAAATTTAATATTGATATTAATAATAAACTTTGGGTGCAAATTTTGTTTGCAAGATATGAACGTGGATTCCGTAGATTGATTGTTTCAAAAGGCTCACCAATTTATTTGAAAAATATAGGTATGTATCGTAATTTATTAATAAATATAATAGTATTTATTTTCTCATACGCTATTAATGATATCAAATACCGTCTGGGGAGCAAGATTCAGAAGATCGTCGGGGAAAAAAAGGAAGCATTTAAGTCATATTTGAGGGTGAAAATTCTGGAAGAACATGTACGAGAGGTGAGAATATACTATGGCTTGTGAGAAATTACCTAACTTTGTAAAAATTTATTCATATAGTTCTAAATGATGCTTTTAATGTTGAGTTGGCAGGCACATTATTGTCCTACTTTTGAGGAAGGATACAACAGGTATCTCGGAAATGATGTTTCCATGAAAGAAAGGTACGCTATCCCTTATAATTAAAATTTTTAGTGCCTGCTTAAAACTTTTGTGTAAAAATGACACGACGTAGTGACATTATTTCTAAATATATCATGTAGAGATAAGCATATATACGCGTTGTTTACTCAGATTTGGCAGTGAAATACTTGAAGAAATGTGTTGAATTCTCTCCGGAAGCAGGTATATCTACCAAATACTTGTTATTATATCATGTTAATTTCTAATTTGCAGCTGATGATAACGGAAGGAAAGCACTCTACGTGAATTTTTATTTACACGTAGAATGTTTATCTAGTTGTGGCGGTACGCATTCTTTATCTCTGCAAATTTCAAATTCGTACTGACATTATTTTAAATGGTGCCGCATTGTTACTCTTATTTTGCTAGGTCGTAGGGTTATGGGTCAGACGTTAGGGTTCAGTTTTTAGTCTAGGTCTCCGCGGACAGGTTTAAAGTTTAGGCTTTCTACAAAGGCTGCGGTTTTGCATGTGAAAAATGTGTTTTATAAAATCATTCTTAAATTATGATGATCTGACATGTAGGAAAAATAATCATGGGATCTGAAGACACCTGAGAGGAGAAAAAACGAATGAAATGCAACTTTAAATTTGAAGAAATATCAAGAAGACCATTGAAAAATTGCTTTTGTGTGAGTATTTACTAAATTTATACAATCTTATGTGTGGATGTAATTATATTTTTATTTTTGAGGCTGTAATGCTGATGTAGCATGTATCCTTTTTCAGTGAGAAGATAACAAACTACCTTCTTTGATGCATATTTAGAATTAATACAAAGATATAGCTGATTATTGTAGCAAACTTTTAATATTTGCGACTTTTAATACTTGTGTATTTTTTTAAAAATTTTAATTTTAGTACTGATATTAATACTAAATTATGTGTACAAACTCCGTTTGTAGGATGTGAACGTGAATTCGGTTGATATATTGTTTCAAGAGGCTCGTCAATTTATTTGGAAAATATATGTATGTATCGTAATTTATTAATGAACATAACAATATTTATTTTTCTCATACGGTATTAATGACATCAAATACCGTCTAGGGAGCGAGATTCAAAAGATCGTAGAGGAAAAAAAGGAAGCATCTAAGTTATATTTGAAGGTGAAAATTCTGGAAGAAAATGTAGGGGAGGTAAGAATATACCGTGGCTTGTGAAAAATTACCCGACTTTGTAAAAATCTATCTGTATAATTCTAAATGATACCTTTAATGTTGAGTTGGCAGGCACATTGTCGCCCTATGTTAGAGGAAGAATAGAACAGCTATCTCAGAAGTGATGTTTTAATGAAAGATAGGTAAGCTGTTCCTTATAATTATAACTTTTAGTGCTCGCTTAAAACTTTTGTGTAAAATGAGATTTCGTAATGATGTTATTTCTAAAGATATTATGCAGAGATAAGTATACATACACGCTGCTTACTCGGATTTGGCAGTGAAATACTTGAAGAAATGTGTCGAATTCTCTCCGAAAATAGGTATGTCTGTCAAATATTTGTTATTATATCATGTTAATTTTCAATCTGTTGCTGAAGATAACGGAAGGGAAGGCTCTACATGAATTTTTATTTGCACGTAGAATATTTATCTAATTGTGGAGGTATGCATTCTTTATCTCGACAAATTTGAAATTCATACTAACATTATTTTAAACGTTGCCGAGTTGTTATTCTTATTTTGCTAGGTCATAGGGTTACGGGTCAGACGTTAGTGTTTAGATTTTAGTCTATGTCTCCGTGGAGGTTTAGAGTCTAGGCTTTCTACAGAGGTTACAGTTTTGCGCGTGAAAAATGTGTTTTTTAAAATCATTCCTAAATTACAATGATCTGACATGTACGAAAAATAATCATGGAATCTGAAGACACCTGAGAGGAGAAAAAACGGAGTAAATGCAGCTTGAAATATGAAGAAATGTTAAGAAGACTATTGAAAAATTACTTTTGTGTGAGTATTTACTAAATTTATACAATATTAAATGTGGATGGAAATTATATTTTAATTTTTGAGGCTGTAATGCTGATGTAGCATGTATCGTCTTTCAGTGAGAAAATAACAAACTACCTTCCTTGATACATATTCGGAATTAATACAAAGATGTGACTGATCGTGGTAGCAAACTTTTAATATTTACGACTTTTAATATTTGTGTATTCTTTTTTGCAATTTTAAACTTAATATTGATATTAATAATAACTTTGAGTGCAAACTCTGTTTGCAGGATATGAACGTGGATTCCGTAGATAGATTGTTTCAAAAGGCTCTCCAATTTATTTGAAAAATATAGGTATGTATCGTAATTTATTAATAAATATAATAGTATTTATTTTCTCATACGCTATTAATGATATCAAATACCGTCTGTGGAGCAAGATTCAGAAGATCGTCGAGGAAAAAAAGGAAGCATTTAAGTCAAATTTGAGGGTGAAAATTCTGGAAGAACATGTACGAGAGGTGAGAATATACTATGGCTTGTGAGAAATTACCTGACTTTGTAAAAATTTATTCATATAGTTCTAAATGATGCTTTTAATATTGAGTTGGCAGGCATATTATAGTCCTACTTTTGAAGAAGGATAGAACAGGTATCTTGGAAATGATGTTTCCATGAAAGAAAGGTAAGCTATCCCTTATAATTAAAATTTTTAGTGCCTGCTTAAAACTTTTGTATAAAAATGACATGACGTAGTGACGTTATTTCTAAATATATCATGTATAGATAAGCTTATACACGCGTTGCGTACTCGGATTTGGCAGTGAAATACTTGAAGAAATGTGTCGAATTCTCTCCGGAAGCAGGTATGTATATCAAATATTTGTTATTATATCATGTTCATTTTCAATTTGCAGCTGATGATAACGGAAGGGAAGCACTCTACGTGAATTTTTATTCACACGTAGAATGTTTATCTAGTTGTGGAGGTACGCATTCTTTATCTCAGCAAATTTTAAATTCGTACTGACATTATTTTAAACGGTGTCGCATTGTTACTCTTATTTTGCTAGGTCATAGGGTTAAGGGTCAGACGTTAGGGTTTAGTTTTTAGTCTAGGTCACCGCGGATAGGTTTAGAGTCTAGGCTTTCTACAGAGGCTGCTGTTTTGCGTGTAAAAAATATATTTTGTAAAAATATTCTTAAATTACGATGATTTGACAGGTAGGAAAAATAATCATGGCATCTGAGGACACCTCAGAGGAGAAAAAATAGAGAAAATGCAGCTTAAAATATGAAGAAATATCAAGAAGACCATTCAAAAATTATTTTTGTGTGAGTATTTACTAAATTTATACAATATTAAGTGTGGATGGAAATTATATTTTAATTTTTGAGGCTGTAATGCTGATGTAGCATCTATCGTCTTTCAGTGAGAAAATAACAAACTACCTTCCTTGATACATACTCGGAATTAGTACAAAGATGTGGCTGATCGTGGTAGCAAACTTTTAATATTTATGACTTTTAATATTTGT
>JAODPA010098129.1:1042-18774 GCA_025585075.1 Nepenthes mirabilis
GTGTAAGTGCAGGTGTACCGCCGTGTGTGGCAGTGTGCGTTTATATGAGGCAGAGTATGTTTGTGTTGGTATATATGGTTGGTATATTTATATATATATATATATTCATAATTTCATGGTAGAGTATGTTTATAATAAATCTATGCATGTGAGTTTGGTATGCTTGAAATAATAAGAGTCTGCGAAGTGATTATTTCTGTATCTCATTGATGAATTCCGGTAAATTATTCTTCACATTAACTTTGTTGGCGTGTGTAGATTTGTTGGCACTCTATGGATAAGTTGAGGAAAGCGTATGAAAATATTAAGGTATCGAGTTGAATGGGAGGTTGTGGAACCTTAATGTAATCTATACTTTTTTGATATTTAATCCATATTCTGGAGGTTGAGGTTATTTGGACGGACGCTTATAATCCTGTGAGTAGATTGGTGAGATATCAGTGGATATTGTACCAAGATGGTGCTAGATTTGACTTGTTGATAATATGAATATTTTGTTCCCGAAGAGGCGTGGATTAGAGGATTATAGAATACGTGAAGGTTATTCGATGGGATAATGAGAATGTTGTTTGTGTGTGTGGATTGGATACAGTACTTGTACACTACTGTTGGCAAGTATTATGAGACCATAGGGTCGCTTGTCAAATTTGCGAGCACCAAAACCTTGAGAGTTACCTAGTAGTGGGCGGGTGTGTGGATTGAGGGTTCATAGTGATATATGAGGTCCGAGAAGGCTTTCGTGATATCTCGTATAAATAGGACCTCTTTTGTGATGGGTTCAATGGAACCTATACCGTGATTGATACTCGGATACGGTGGAATCCAATTTGCATCTCTGATGATTTGTTGTCATATGGCATTTGAGTCGTGAATACAACAAGTTATTGAATATCGGATAATTGTTAATTTATCTTATATAATTATGATATTATTATCTGATACGTTTTATTGCATTCCATTATTTTATTGATTTATTTACTTGTTGGGCCTTAAGCTCACCCTTGTATTTTGTTGGCTCCAGAATAGAAGTTTTGACAGGTTAGAAGAAATCAAGTTGTTGCTGAGGAACTTCAGGATAGAGATAATCTTTGGGATTAGAAACTCGTGTCAAGAAGCTATAGAGTTAGTTCAATTGGTCGAGGTTTTATTTAATTATATTGTCGGGATTGTGTTTCCAGGGTTATGATATTGTGGACATTTATTGTCTTTAGGAAATTTATTATAAAAATTATAATTATTATGTTTTATTTAGTGATGCATTTATGAGGTTATTTATGATTTGGGTTTCCTCATTGCCGTTTCGGTTTTGGTCAGGTGACTCAGGCTCGGGGTGTCGCACTTAAGCCCCCAAAAATCTGTGATTTTTACCTGTTCTGGAATTTGCTATGCGGCTGGTGGCGGGCGGTGTGGTGCGTTTGCGGTGGGAGGAAGTAATCATGGATTTGGTTAGGAAGGCGAAGAAGAATAATGTGGGAAAATGAGTAAGGATTAAGTTTTTTTAGGGGGTTTTAAAAAGAGGCTGGCTCGGCTAGGCTAAGCTCACCTGACTCTTGTTTTTATTACAATGATATGTTATAATATCAACCCTCCATTTCATATTAATTAGTCTCAGCGTGCTCATAATACTTGAAGAACCATAGTCCATAACATTGAGCTTATGAAGTGCCCTGCCATCTTCTCCTTGACATGGTAATTTTTCCATAATTGTTTCGGTCAGAATGCATGGAAAAGAAAATGTGATAACTTCTGTGTAACGGAGAGAGAGAATAATATGTGGAGAGAAGATAAAGATAAGTTCCATCATTTTATACGTGAGTCCTACCTCTTTAGTTGATATGTACACACACATACAAACAACCCTCTATATATATATATGTCAGCTTCTCATACTTCTAGCCAGACTGATTAAAGATTGTATGGTTGCTAGTTTGTAACCATGGAGTTCAAGTAAGAGCCTAAATTTTTTCAGTTGGTTTTGCCAGACGCCAGCTCGATAAGTTCGGCACTTTTAATTGTAGAGTAACATTTGATCAGGCCAGAGCAACTTATCTATAGTGGGTAGATTCACATGCCTTTCAAGTGTGGGTTGAAATCTAATGGTATGCCTGGTTGATGAAAAAGAATAATATATAAATGAAACAAGTATTAATTATGAATAAGGATTGTTAAGATAAGGGGAAATCAATATTTTATAACTTGATTTACATGGAAAATATTTATTTCTTTTGGGAAATGTTTTTATAAGGTGAGAATTGCAATTTTAGGTGTTCCACGTAATGGTCTACAATGGTGGCCAACAATAAAGGTGGTTGATACTATCTGAGTGGGTGGCTGACGGTTGATGAGGATGGCCAACACTAGCTGCGATTATGGCATGGCTGTCTGGGTAGGGGTGGCTAGTAGTCATTCACTACCACACATCCGTGAACCATTCATTTGAAATGCCCAAACTATATGGCGAGGACCCAATAATGTGTTTTATGCCCTAACAATACTAATTGTAGGTTGTGGTTCAAATGATGTCCTCAATTTTTTTCTGAGTGTGTTAATTTTCTTTTTGAAATGTCTATCTTTGTTTTGTTTTTCATTTGTCTATGTGGCTTTGGCCCATATTCTCATCGTCCCAATTGTGGAATTTAGGGTTATGAGTGCAGTTTGATTGCTGCTGGTTGGTTGAGCAATTGACTGTTGTCCAATTCAAAAGTTCTTGTTGAATCATTGGATTATTGCTGTTGGATTATCCGAACTATGCCTTTGGTGATATATTTCTCAGTGTTGAATCAGAGTAATTCTTATTCTTTAAGATTTCCTTCTTGTTTGAGGCACAGAGAATCATAACATAGAATTGTTTCATCAGGAGGAATTCTATCTGATCAGAGATGGTTACTCTTTGGTAAAACCAAGTAGTTCATAAAATCTAGTAATTAGTTGACTCTATGTGATGTAAAAGCCTGCTGACTAAACGGAAAATTATATCAGCTTCATTCGATTCATTTCATAGCACTGTCATCTCTATAGAGGTCATACTAGAATATCACCTGATGTCAGGTTCTCAGATAATCTATCCAGTTTGCATTCTCTTATTTTCTTGCTTCATGCATCAATCAGCTGCTAAGTTCTGTTGCATCAGAATCATTCTGAAGAACCTTTGTATATCTCTTGCAGGTTGAACTACTAATATATAGTTGGCTAGAAATAGGGAGAAAGAAGAATTATGGGTGATGACTTTAAGAAAAATAAAATGTGTTTCATGATTGATATTTTAAGCTAAAAGATGAATGGACAAGCTCTAGGGCCAAGGTTTGAAGAGTGCTATTAATCAAATGATGTGCTACAGGGCCACGGCAACCTGATGGATTTGTGAAGGTGTTATCCATTATCCTGTGTTGTTATTGAACATGTGTAATTCATCATATCTCTACTTAGTTCTGTCGCATCTGGTCCTTTGTTGCAGTACTCCTATTGCTTATCGAAGTTATTCTTTGTTGGGAAAGGAGGTTATTGTCTTGACTTGAGTGGAATGGTGAATGACAATTCTACTGCTTGCTATATGTAGGGGGACTTATGGCTTTGTTTATGTCTAATGTTTCAAGGAAGTCCCTTTTGTCTTCGGTTAAATGCATTGTATTGCATTACATATGTTGCTTACATAATAGACCGAGGATATCCAATTGTCACTGTCTAACTACATGAGACCGTAAAATTCTGTACCATATCACAAATAGCATAACTATTAGCGTTGAACAAGCAGTGGATACATGCATATGAGATTGAGTAAAACTGCAGCTGCTAGGAGAGCCTTTACAGACTCAAATTTCTTGTTGTTAATGCTCTGTTTAACCAGTGTTTCTCAACACTCACTTCTCCAATTGTGTGATTAAGGCTGACTTCCATATATGACTAGTAACTAAATGTTTAAAGAAGAGATGTTGTGCATTTTCATATTCCTTTCTGTGGAAAACCACATCTCAACCCCATTCCTTAGTTGTCTCCATTTGCATATACTACTGCCCTGTAGTCTTCCATTCTATATTAGTTGTCTCAAGTCTACTTGTCCATCTAAACAAGGTGCCTCACTATTGGTCTTCTAGTAAAACATATGGCTGATATAATTCCTTGGTTGTTTGATGAAAGGAACCTTTCACTTTTAAGGGTTCTAAATTGTGCCACCTCAACTTCTAAATGGAGCACCCCGATCCCCCAAAGTCACTGGGTGCCATAATTTGACATGTGATAGACATTAGCCTTGTTTGTCCTGCTTGCTGCCCCAGAAAACAAATGGAAAGACTACTCTGTTGCTAGTCCTTTAGGTTGTCTGGTTTTAAGATGAGGGAGCAAAAAGAAGGGAAATAGGTAGAGGAAGGAAGAGAAAGTAAACATAAAATTGAAGGGGCGAGCGAGTGTTTTCCATCACATTCTTAGTTTAAAAGTGATGCGTACCTGAATCCAATTTCGAACAGATTCGGATTCACTTGATCGTTTAGATCCGGCTTCGTTCACCGAGTCTGGACCCTGCACACCATTACAACAAATAAGAGGTTAGGTGTCGGCGGGAATGATGCGTACCTGGATCCGACTTCGAACAGATTCGGATTCACTTGATCGTTTAGATTCGGCTCCGTTCACCGAGTCTGGACTATCCTCCATTCTGGCTGACTCCTTGGGAACAGTGGGAGGCTCCAAAATCGACTCCTGCTGCTCAGTCGGCAGTTCCACAGCAGGTGATCCAACGGACGGCTCCTATGGCCAAGCGCTCCGATAGATGGATCCGGAGTTAACCCCGCCAGCGTAGGCTGTGCGAGAACAACGCCGCTGCTCGCCCTGGCATTCAGCCTGGCTTTGTAGGCTTCTAAAGCCAGCTCCAGTTTAATCCCGGAAGCAGTGCCTACACTCGCAAAACGCCTAGCGGAGAGATAGTCTAGCCCAGAGGACGACGAAGAAGGCGCCACCGAGGCCGCCTTCTTTTGCCTTGGATTGGGATGACTGGCATCAGACGGGCGAGGACCTATGATAAAGCCGTTTTTCCTCTTCTTCCCCTGCAGGACCTCCGGCAGTGGGATTTTGAGTTTCTGGATGGGAGAGGGAGGCCTCCACTTGGCCTTCTTGGCCTCAACACGGGAGACCAAGTGGTCTTTCCGGAAATCTCCAAGGTTATCCACGATGAGTTTGACCAGCCATGACAAGGACGCCGTCTCAGCCTCCGAAAGCGTCCCATGTACACATCAGGCACCTGGCCCCACTTCCTGGGTAATGGCTAGGACTCACCCACGTTAATAAAGAAGAACTGGTTCTTCCAGTTCTTCAGGGAGTCGTGTATGACGGTACCTATCTTAAGACCGCCGCGTGGGGATAAAGAAATCCACTCTGCTCCTGGTTAAGCTTGAAGAGCCCTCTAACCATCGACATCGTCAACAGCCTCAAGTGTTGACGGAGGAATATGCAGAGGAAGCATAGATATCTGATGGCGTTGGCATGGAACTGAGCAATAGGGACCCGAAGTGCCTGAAAAATCGACATTAACTCGTTAGGAATTGGAAGACGGAGCCCACTCCTCAAATGGGCTTCGTATACTGTCACAAAGCCCGTAGGTGGCAGGAAAGCCCTGTCGTCATTTCCAGGAACATGAAAGGCAATCTCCTGTGGGATATTATACTCCATGTACAATGCCTTCACGTCGTTTTCTATCGGGACGAAGGCGATTTCGGTAACGGAGGCCATGGTCAGAACTAGGGTTTTTTCTTTTCTACGAGTTAAGGAAGATGAAGAAACAAAGGAAGGCGTAGGAAATTCAAAGTGAAACAAACGGGCAACTTAAAAGCTAGTGTGAACACAGAACCGCCTCGAAAATATGCGCCATCATTGCAGCCACGTGTCGCTTCCCAAAATGGAGCCGTCGAATCAGATTCTCCAGCTCATTAAATACCGAGATCCTGAATAGACCGCATGAAGACACGTGGCACACCTTTTTTGACAGGACGGCTAATGGCCAACGCTTCCTTCTTCAAGTTGCCTGAAAATTTTCCAAAAACGGTCAACAAATCCGGTTAACATTTTGGAAATACTCGAGGCTCCTCTTCAGACGGGCAACGACTCCGTTACCGTCAGCAAAAGACAAGCGAATCCCATTATGAACATACCGGAGGCCAAAATCTAGAATACTGGCATGGGAGGTTAGGTAGGCCCATAGCAGGTAGGCCCAATAAGAAAAACAACCCAAAATCCAAAAAAGTCCAGATGCGCGTTTATACGGTCAACGCTAGCATTAACTGTATAGAGCGTCAACTAGGCGGCCAATGCGTTCCCTCAAGACAGGTAATATTTCTGTTGACCAGAAGCACTGTAGCAGCAAGCCGCGAGAAGATAAAAACCTAATATGGGTCGGGCCCAGTTTGGCGGACGTTTCCGTACACGACAAGCAACGGTCCATTTCCCTGATTTTACGCCTTCCTTGAAGCCAATCTGCTTTAAAGAAGGTATCAACAGATTCGACGCCCTTCCCATGAGGAAGGCGCCAGATTCTCTCTTCCTGCCTACAATAGACCCTAATGGTAACAAAAGCACAGAAGGAAGACAAATAATCTGGAGAGCCGTTACGATCCTAGCAAAATGCACCGGTCAAGCCTTCTTGCTTAAGGAAGGCCGCTCAACACGATGCAGGAATCACGCCTTTTTAGCCAAGGAAGGTCGTCCTTCCCACCGTCTATATAACCCCACAGAGTCTCCACTCTGGGGGGATACAAACACAGAGACGAATGAAAGACAACACAGTATTACCATGGAGAAATGCTTGAGCATACTAACCCTCATCCCTAAGCAAGCAATCGCTTACTACGATAATCTCACTCCAAGCCCTCAGGTTCCAGAGAATTCGCCCACTCCCCAAGAGTCGTCCTTTTAAGTTTCCACGCTTTCAGGACACAGCTTCCCACTTGTTCCCCGCGAACATCGAGTTAGGAAACTATACTCTCGATAAGTCATGGGAACGTCACTTACATCTAAAGGCAAACACTCCCACCAACCACAATCTCGCTCTCTATCTCAATTTACATTTCTATTTACCTTCTTGTAATTCAAAGGCTTATTACTGACTTGAGCGTCGGAGTGTTTTCGGTGGGACAACATCCCGCCGACACCTGACCTCTTGTTTGTTGTAGTGGTGTGTAAGGTCCAGTCTCGGTGAATGGAGCCGGATCTAAATGGTCAAGTGAATCCGAATCTGATCGAAGTCGAATCTAGATATGCATCAAAAAGAAAGTAATGTAAACTGTGTTTGTGTGGTTCTCTTTTTCTTAAGAAAATTTTTCTTATGATTTATAGAGAATAAATGACAGACTTGCCACCATTTTTTTCGGTTTTTGATCTTGTGCTGGCCTGCTCATGAATGGTGTACAAAAGACACCTGTTGGAAAGAAGCTAATTACACCAACCTTCTGACTAGTGTTGGTGGATGGAGTTGGAAAGCAGCTAAGTACACCAACCTTTTAGCTCTTTTGGTAGAACATTATGCAATTGCATAAAGGTTGTAGTTGCAAGTCTTACATAGGTTTTCATTCCTAAATGTCTTTCTTCAGTGGATTTTGTTTCATTTATCTGACTAATACTCAAATTTTCAAAATTACTTGCATGTATTTGACTTGATTTAACAAGCCACTGAGCAAATTTTAGTTTAGTTTAGTTTTTTTCTTAGTTTCAAGAGCCAGCAAAAATGTTTGTCTGTTTTCCTTCTAAATTTGTGCTTTTTGGTATGGATGTTTTGTTCTAGTATTCTGGACAGTGGTACCAGTGGGAGTTAATAATTAAAACTGAAAGCAGCTTATTATAACAATCCTTGAAAGCTATTTCTGGCAACTTATCTAGGGTAGAAGAGTTGGTGAAAATAGAAGGTGGGAACTTGTCAATATGGATTCTGCCCAGAGTCAAAGCAGTTCATTGCAACGACTTCAAAATGTTGAGAAGGCAAGAGCAACTTTTCTCCAAATTATGAACAAATCTTGTGAGATACTATGAACAGATCAATGCATAATTTAATCGGCTGAGTAGACTTTGATTTTGTGCAGAGAATAGTCAGAGTTTTGGAGCTGGCTGGTGGTGTAATGGATGAACTTGCAAACCCAGCTGGTCTGCGTAAAGAATTGCTCAACAACCATTGCAGCGAGTTCATGCAATTGATGAAGGTCTCTCTCATTTCAGGCTTTAAGTAAATTTTTTAAAATCTTTTTTTTTTTTTTTTTTTGGTTATCAAGGGGAAAGGTTAAATATGTTTTTCCTTGTGGTTTTCTTTGAACCCAAGCTATTAGGTTCTTTGAACAATCATTCACCTCTGTATTAGACAGAATTCTGTGGAGTAATTGTTAGAGTAAACCTGAATTTGAAGATGAAATTGACAAAGAGACAGAGTGGCTGTTGGGCGGAGGGGATAAACTGGACAGGTTTTTATCAGTTTGCTATTTATGTTTCCTGAGTCGCTCCTTTTGGAAAATAAACAGGTATGATGGGAAGGGGAAAAAGGATTTTCTTAGGGTTGCTTGGATTTAGAGAAGTTTGAAGGAAAGGAAAACAATTAAAGAAAAATACTTTTCCATGGTTGGATTGTATGGAAAATTATAGGGAAAAAATATGATGAAAATAGATATTAAAATATTCATATTTAAAGAAAGTGATATTCTTTCCTTTTTTTTTTTTCTGACATTTGTATTTTTTTCTCATTAATTTTATTTCTTTCAAACTTTCTTAGATCCAAATAAACCTTCATGGTCTGTTTGATTTTGGGAAAATGTGTAAGAAAGGGAAAAAGGTTAGAGGAAAGTGCTGTTATATGTTTGAATTTTTGGCAAATCAAAAGGGAAAAATTATATGTAAAAAATTCAAATAAAATTATTCATCTTGTGGAATTTTGCTTTCCAAGTGAAAATATTTTTTAATTTTCTAGATCCAAACAGGTCATTAGTGTCATTTTACTCCCCTGCCCACTTTCAAAGTTTCAAAAAAAGATGCAGGAGGAAAGAATATGGAGACATCCATCTAATTTTTATTTTCTGAGTGCCTTCCCCTCCCCTCTCAAACTTCCAGTGCAGATGCCAATGGAAACAGAAGTTCTATAAATTTCCTGAAATTTTTGACAGAATGAAATGTTTGTTGCTAACCAAATAGTCCAAAGAGGTCTTATTTGCTTGTTCAGTATGTTCAGTGTTTTATAATTGGCTTTATAGATTGTTAATTTTGTTGTGAGAAGTCTAGCTTTTGGCAACCAAGTATTAATTTGTGAAGAGATAGTTACAGCTTGCCAGGCATACCTGACAAATGTTGTATATAAATTCACACTAACCATAGCTAGGGGTGATTAGTAACTATTAATCAAGCTGATATTTACTCAGCATTATAACTATTTATACCAACACAACTGATTACTTTCAAAAACACCTAATCTGCATTCAAATGTTTGTATACTCTGCTTTGCAATAGCAATTTCTTTTTTCCTTGATATCCGTGACATTGTTGAAAGCAAAGTCTGCAGTCAGTCATCAGATGAATGGCAATAACAGCAGCAGGCTATTGCTTAACCCTGAAAATTTGGCAATTTCTTTTGTGCACCTTCTTATTCATGCCATTGTTGATCTTCCCTAAATCACTTTTGCCGATCACTTTGCCAAATCAGTGCAGCAACCCACTTCCTAGCTCTGCTGTTTCATTGTTAACCTGATTTTGCTTACATCTTCTGCTGTATTTTGAGCATAAGAACGGGCAAATGGTACCTGATCTCTTGTTTTATTTGGTCTGCAGAAGATAAGGGTGGTAGATGTTATTTTGAATTTTCTTGCACGCCTTCAATCTATCTTGATATAGAAGGTTTGTTATGTGTAGTTCATCCAAATCCAACCGGTGAAGGCAGCTTTTGGCAGCAAACAGGTTTGTTATGTGTCGCTGATCCAAATCCAACTGGTTTGTTATGCATGCCATACTTGTGGCCACAAACAGGATGAACATGTTGCTTAAAAAATTGTAAGCAGAAATGATGGTAAAGTAGCTATTCATGCACAAGGCTAGGACCCCCCCCCCCCTCGAACTTGCACTTTTATCAAAGAATGTAAGTTTTCACAGCAATAGCAATAGATCATACATGTCTACATAGAGCTGCATAATTACCAGATTAAAGTCCTCAAATCATGGTCCTCCCTCTCGTTTTTGTGGAACATAGTGTCCCTAGAAACAAGATTCATATTATTATTTTAGGAACTTCCAGCCCAAATGAATGTTCTGCTTATAGAATAAGTATCATGCAACACTTATTTCGGTATAATAAAAGTTTGAGCCCCATAAATATGGCTGGTGAGTAAAGTAGATTCCGATGATTTCTCTCCCCTATAGTGTAACAACCTTGTTGTCCAAGCTTTACTTTCTGTGAAACCTTTTATCAAAGGAAGGCAATTCTTCACTCGTAGTCTGAGAAGAAATAAGAGAGGAATTCCCTGATAATATGAAAAAAAAAAACAAAAAACCCTCATTGTATATATGTCGGGCCTTGCACCAAGCTTTATTTGAATGGTGGATCTTGCCTCTTTTTGAAATTTCTGGGAAATGAGCTTATCAGAGTATTCTCAAACAGATTTCTTGTCCTCCAATCTCAAATGAGAATTTTCGACTCATCAACCAGGTACAATCATCCTTCACCAAAGGCATAGCTGGGGAATGATCAGATATGTGTGGTTTGGTGTAGTTTGCATCCACATTTGAATAATTCACAACCTTTGAGAACCGACAATGAACCTCTTTAGTTTACAGCTGCTATTGTTCTAAATTCTGTATAATTCGATGTGGTGTAATAACACATCAAGGAACATCAGCCAAAGCACATTGATTCCATAAGCTGGCTCCATAATTGAACTTTAACTTTCGAATGAAATGAATTCAAACAAAAAATCTGGTATAATGGGCATGAATAGAATGAATGCTTGTCTGATCTTTTGGTCATAGAAGTAAAAGCCAAGACATTATTGAATTAGAAACTCCCCAATTGACAGGACTTGGCTTGGTGTAACCACATTAAAGTCTCCCTTTTGAGGATTTGGCTTGGTGTTCCTTGGCTGCATTGTGATGCCTAGTTTGTCTTGGAATTGAATTGAAATCTATTAGATACTCAATTATGCCTCTTGTGGTGTCAGCCTCTGAATTAATGGCTAGTTTGTCTCAAGATTGGATGAAACTAGTTGAATGCTCAATGATACCTTTTTCTGTTGTTAGCTTTTGAACTAGTCCATGCTGTATTTCTCTCTTGTATTCATACTTTTATTTACTTATTTATGTATTGCAAAGTAGGATATCCAAGTGACACTGCGAGAAGAAATTAAAAGTGCATGCGAGTATCGTCCATTTGAGAAGTGTGACTACAGTGCCAGACTATCTAATGAGATATGCTGCATGAAGCTGCAATGTGTGATCGCTCAGCTGGATGAGATGAAACAAACCATGGATAAATATCAAGGTGCACAATGAAACGAGATATAGTATGCAAGTAAGCGAGTTGGTTATTTCTGCCTCTGCAGTTTATATATTTTTCTACTGCTATTCTTTCCTATTTAATTCTTAAAGTTATGAATTTTGGACACCCAGCACGAAAATCTTTACTGTGTGTTCTTGCAGGAGGATAAAAATGTGAGTTAGGCGAAGAGAGGCTAAAATAGACAGGTCATGGATTGCCAGTTCTCTTCTATGGCCGCATTTCTGCAAGCTGAGTAATGTTAAGGGGTTATTCTTTGGACACCTTTGGATGACATGGTATTTGCCCATCCATCAATACTAACGGGTCCACACATAAATCTATGGATAGATGGGGTGCTACATCACCCAGTGGTGTCCAAAGTGTTCTTCTCGGCTGGAATCATAAATGGCTTGTCTCCTCTCTGGAGTAAGCTTGTCAATCACAGAAGCCATTCTGTTGATGGCATGCAGTACATGTTTATGTGCCTGGTGTTTGTGGCTCATTTGAACCTGAACAATGAACAATTAGATTTCCCAGGAATTAGGTTTATTTAATGTGACTTTGTTGTGCCAGTGTATTTCCCTTTTTTTTTTTTTTGGGAGGGGGGGGGGGTGTTGATTATTGTCTAATTATTATGAGTATATATTTTGGTATTTTTGGGCTTGAGTGTATCTATTTTGCTTGTCTCCTCACATTTGATTTTTTGGGCTCTAGTATTTAGATCATTAAATCTCAACACATTAGCTGTCTGTAAACTACGAACATATCATATAAGATTCCCATCGGATAAAAATAGTAAAAAAAATAACCTAAGCCATGTCACGTCACGCTACCGCTGTTATGGTGTTGTGCAGCCATGCCAGCGCTAGAGCTGAACCGACGACAACAGTGTTTCTTTCTTACCTGTCCCATTCCATTCTCTTCCTCTAGACCTGTGCGCCCTGTCCCTCGCTCAATGTCCGTTTTGCTCGCTTTCTCCTCCTTGGGGGTTTCTGTTCAGTGGCGAGGCCATGGGATTGATGAATTGAGAATGGGATCAATATGGGGAGGGAAATAGTAAGAGTGAGAGGAGTAATCACAGATGGAGGGTGGAAGGCGGGAGAAAGGATCAAAGGATACGGTTTTGCTCATGCCGATGGAGTCACTGGAGAAGAAGGAAAGAGATCGAGATAAAGGGATAGAATGACTTTGAAAATCGAGATCAATATTAAGAACGGTAGAGGCAAGGGGGCTGTGAATACTCTCCGGTGAAGTTGCCGCGATGGGGACTTAGCCGACGGCAGCGGTGGATGATGGATTCTTGGTATTTTTAGTCTTCTGATAATGTGCCCTCTCTCTTCCCCACCCCCGTCCCCTTTTTCACTTCATATTCGTTTCTCGAAGAAATATAAACCCTAAGCGAGTTCCTGTAATTTTTTAACCCTTGAAATGTTGAGAAAAGATAGATGTTGCCGTTATGTTACCCAACATAAAAAGCCCAACCAATACACCCTTAATTTAAATATGGTACTTTATTTATCTATTAATTTGTTTATAATAACAAAAATAAATAAATTAATTAAAACGTCATATTTTGACAAATCAAATGGTTATTTTTACGTTTTTTTCTTATAAATGTTTTATTAATTTTATATCGTGATGAAAAACTAAATAGAGTAAATAATATCATTGAGTATGTTGATATGCACAGCATATCATTAAATGTTTTACTAAGACATTATGCAAAGCTAGATGCTTAATTAGAGGATCTTAATTTGTTCTTGGCATTTAGAGGATCTTAATTTGGGCTTATAAATTCTGAAATCTGAAACTTGACTTATGGTTATTGATTCAGTCTAAGAAACTTAGAGTTTATTTGGTCAAAATAGAAATTCAACTTATATACTATATATGTCAAGCTTTGTAGCTATGGAGACAGTGACTCCGGTTAGTAGAATATTGTTTAAGTTATAAAATATGGATAAACTTTGGAGAGATTTTTTAGAGGACAAAAAAAACAAATGAATCTTCTTAAACTTTGAGCTTCAGCCTCTTGCAAAAGGGTGTTTCTTTTTTTTTTTTTTGAATATATAAATTATAAAATCTTATCTTGAGCAATTTTCAGCTTATAGAATTCTTTGAGAGAGAAATACAAGTCAACAGAAAAAACAAAACAAAGAAGAAGAACTCAATTAGCTAGCAACAATAAAATACTGTATGCCACTGTAAGATTGCCATTCATCAGCAATGCTGCAAGAAATTAGCAAAATTAACCCCCCTAGCTAAGTATGTCCAACAATTCACAAATTTGTGTGTCAGTATGCTAAATATAATATTTGCACTCGAAGAAATTATCAATTTGCTGGTGGGGGAGGGGGGTTTGCACTTGCAGAATAATTCAAGGAAGTATTCATCTGATGAGAACCTTTCCTTGCCTACAGCCCTTAAAATGGGCTCCCTATTCTGTCTATACCAAATTAAACCAGCAATTCACAATGTTGTTGCTTCTATACCATGACCTTGTCAACAAAGACGATCCCATCTTATTAGCATTCTCATCAAACAGCAGATCCATTGGTTCATAAAGGATTCAGCGCAGACTTTGATTGGATCAGGCAGCTGTTCATGTACCTTCACTCTTGGAGGCTCAATCAGAAGCTTGTTTACTTACATTTTCTCGTATAAACCTGTTTCTAGCTGTTGCAGGTCTCATTGTCATACCAACTCAATATATGCTTATCAGATATCTTGAGCATTCACCAATTGCTGAAAAGCCGGTGATGACATAACCTTTTTCTCCATTAACAGCCGCTCCTGCTTTAAGATGTTTAAGCCTTTCCTCACTTCTTTACCAAGTCACATCATGTATGCTCAAGCAGGTGTTCAATTTGTTGAGCGCTTGAGGAGGAGAGCAAAAAGCAGCTCATTCCATGCATCAGGAACTCCAGGTAGACACCAGTGGCTGCAGTCCTGCCGGTGGACAGGAGCAGGGCCAGTTTCTGGCCCCAGATAGTACAAAGATGCGTGCCCGTCTTTCCGTTTTGCAGTCAAGTAAGTCACATTCAACACATTTAAATCCTTGATTCTTGAGAGATGTGAATGTCTTGATAATACGTCGATGACAATGCTGAATTTTGGCCAAATTTGGGACGGAACAAAAGACGAGCCTAGCTCTGGTAGTGTCTCCAAGTGACAGGCTCCCCCTGTTCTCCAATCACCCCCACTGCAAGTCACAAATGCATGTGTTGTTCCAGTCCATACAACCAGTAATTATAAAGAACAGTATTTGCTTCAGTTTTCAAGAGCAACGATGATAATAACAACAATATATAGCAGATTTGAAAAATTCATATAAGGTACAGTTGGACTCTGGGAAATTTTCTGCGGAAAAAAAATTGGGAAAAGTTCATATGAAATTGATTCCACTTTGATCACACTCTTCTTAAACATTTCCTTTCCTTGAAAATTTTCCAATATAAAGAGGGCCACAATATATCTGAATTCAGGAAAACTGGAACATTTCCTTAAAAGTAGTTATGATTTGATCATATTTCTGAATATGCTTCAACTTCCATACTGATCAAGTTTGCTTGCACCGAGCTGAAAGGTGAAGAAGAAGGATCATAATCCTTATTTACACTGATTTCACGTTAGTTATATTTTTTGGTGTTCTAGTTTAATCACTTCTCATTTTTTTGGGATGGAAGAGAGCAATGGACCATAGTTTTCTTCAAAATTTTCCTCTCCAACCTTTTTGGGATGCAAATCATGCAGATGGTGCAAATGGTATGTTCCAATTTGATTAGGGTGAAACTTGGGACTGCACTGCAGTTTGTATTTTTGCTATTTTTAAAGACTAGACTGGACAGCCACATGTCTGCAAACAAAAACTGACAAGACCACTGTTTATGGTTCATTCTGGTATAGTTTGGTTGTTTAAGATAGATTTGTATTTTTACATAGTTAACATTTCATGAGTCAATGAAAACACACAACTTAGACAAATAAAAAACCCATGTCCCCTGCGGAATAGAGAAGTTCTGGCTGTGAATGAGGTCTACGTTTTGTAGACTAAACTTTACAGTTATGACTATGAGTTCCAAAGGTTCCCACAAGTTCTATCTATAACTTGTTCATAAGATTCAGTCAATCACTTAGACTTAACGAAGAAGTGTATGTAGACCTGGCAACAAGTTTCTCCTTCCCTACCAAGCATGAAAAGGTATAACATCACCCAAAACTTCATTTGTCAAACATTTTAACAAAAAAAGAGGGGATGTACACACACACACACACACACACACACACACACACACACACACACACACACACACACACACACACACACACACACACGTGCATGCGTGCGTATATATAACAGTTTGCAATCCGGTTTGGTTCAATATAGTAGTCAATCCAGACTACAAAATTGCAAATGGCTTTTTTTAAAGTCCTAAAATGGACAGCCAAACTGCAATGCACCCAACCAAATTGTTGGTTTGCTCCAGTTCGACAGAACCCTAGAAATATGGGCTTAATGGTTGATATATGGTCTCAGTTAATGCTGCATGAGAAGTATGTTGCTATCGGGGGAGACTGAGGGAGCTTTAGCATACAACCTATCTGCAAATGTAGGTCCGAGCTGCATATGATGGACACCATCTCAGTTAAAAGCCTTAGTTACACAAACTTATAAGCCATTAAACTTCTGTTTAATTGTCCAATGTTTGAATACCAAACTTACCCTTTCTAAGAAAGTGGATTTAAGATTGCACAATGGATAGCTCCAGGACGTGAGAAGGTAACGTTAAATGTCGACAGATCATTGATTGGTAAACCTGGTATGCGGTTGTGAAGGTGTATTAAGAGATTGTTTGGGAAATTCCTTTGCAGTCTCTCTGGCTCTCTCAGGATTCTAGGATAAAATAAAGCTGGAGTATATTCTATAAGAAGGGATCTGGTTTTTCTTGTGGAGAGTTGTTACCACTCTCATGAAAATTGATAATTGAAAGTGGTTCAAGTATGTTTGTCAAATAGGTAAGATAAGAATACTAAGCTGAATGAGTAAAGTTACACTAAAAGATAAGCTAAAAAATAATATACGTAAATACGCATAAGTAAGATAAGACAAGGGAATGATGTACAAGTTCGTTTAGAAACTTAAAATGAGGGCCAAATGAAAAATCTATGAGAAAACTTGAGTAAATTATAATTGGAGAAAAGAAATAAAGATGTAAACTTAGGGAAACTTAGAAAGTGATAAGAAAAAAATGATTTAGAATGACTTATACTCTCAAAGGATATTACACTAACTATATTGGAGTGACAAAAACATATTCATTTAACAAAACATACTTAAAAGAACTCAAGGCTTTGTCGGCGGCAGCATTCTATCTTACACTTTGAAAGAATGCTGAATGTGCCCATGCATGTAAAACTTCTAACAGAAACCAACTCACTAAATGTGTGAAGATAAACCAATATCTTTTAAAGGAAAATAGCAAACCTGAAATGCACGGGTGCATAGGTACGAAAGAAGACCTGGGTCTTATTCGTATCAATTTCTCTGTTTATCCACTCAACCACAGTCTCTATGGACCTGCGGTATGCAACTTCCACTCCCATGTCCATTTTCACGTCTTCTCCTTCCTGAAAATAGCAACCACTGACCAACAAAATTCAAATTTTCAAGCTCAGTAAAATGATATCATATAGAAATCAAGGTGAAATACAATTCTAGACAATTTCCAAAACTCAGAAAACAATTTTCTGAAATGGAAGAGAAATGTAATCGTTATTGTAAAGGCAATTCACTCGAAGCCGGATTTCTTAATTTTAACAGGAAAGTTCTCTTATCATTCCATCTGATTTTGTCTTAATACAACCAGCTTGTTATGTAACATGTTTGGTTGAATAAAATATCAACCAGCAACATGCTATAGAAACCTCCTATTGATTCAACATTGAAACAGAGGGACAGGAATTAACAGCTGAGCTGACAAAACAGGATAGCCGCCTGCCAGGGTTGTCAAGAAACAAGCTAATGGTTAACTCTAATCATTAGTGTGTTGCAGATGATAAGATATAAGTTAATTTTAGAAAATACTACTTTTACATCTAAAAACCATAAGGAACTTCCAAAAATATAGTTGGGTACTAGTGTCATAAGATTAGAACTACAATCTCAGGATAGTATTTATCCACCCAAAGATCATTCTTAATCATAGAACTCCACGTCTAGAATCAGATAAATCAATTAGCAACTAAAAGCCATTAT
>JAODPA010098140.1:2728-21901 GCA_025585075.1 Nepenthes mirabilis
TGAAAAAAAAAAGGTGATCATAAATCTCCGATACTGCATATTCCACACAAAAAAAACTTCAACAGTTCTCTAAGACTGCAAATATGACCATGTCTAATGGGGATAAAAGGGCGGGATATGGGATATGCTAGGTTAAAATGGTTAGGGGAAAATGTCAACCAATTGTAGGGCGGGATATGGGATGTTGACCCTTGTAGGACAGCAGTAGTCTGGTGGTTTCCCCACAACTCAGTGGGATATGGGGCTGAGCAATAGCCGCTGGTAGGAGTCTGGCAGGTGGCCAGTAGCTGCCAGAAGACCAGCTGATTGGACGACAATGCCAGCAGCAGGGTTGGGGTGCTAAAGGGTGGTGGGTAGGTCAGTGGAGAAAGTCACATCCCTGGCGCATATGACTTCACCCCCTCAAGCCTGACAATAAAATGCAAAACTCCTGCAGAAAATTTTGCTTATTTATTTATTGTTCTATGGCTATAGATATTGCACTGATATTTCTTCCATGCCTTTTCTTCTCCTCTCTTTCAGGGAACCAATTTAACAGTCTTCTAGTATGTCCATACACACACTGTAAGTCAACTTTTAGACCATCAGAAAGCCTGCTAGGACTCAGGAAACAAATGTAAAGTAGCAGTGCAGCTATTAATATAACTGACATGTCAATCACATTGGATGTAATTGGGAAACTATTTGTGTCTAGTTTTATTATTTGAATATGAACTTTATTCTATAACAATTATTTTTATCATGTTAATTTTATCAATATATTATTGGAAAGTAAAAACCCTTTGAATGGGGCAATGTAAATGTAAAATCACAATGAAATCATGCTTCTAAGCTCTATTCTTAGAAAATCCTAGTCATAGGATCACTAAAACAGGATATTACTATATTAGTAATCGAAAAAGATCAATGTGTAGTATGTCAACTCATTAAAGGGTGTGACTAAGCTCACGGTCATAAAGTACGGTAGACCCTATGACAAATATGAATATGCTTATTTTGATAATGAGTCCACCAATTTGAGTCAACAAAGGTATTCTTGTATAGAGTTTTTTTTTTTTTCCGCTTAAGCATCAACGAGTGTCCTTCAGTTGTGCAACAAATCATTCAACTTGAGATTACCCTGGTATTTTACATGCTTATAATTTATCATGATCTTACTGATATCTGTCTATTACTTGCATGAATGGTGGGAGTATTGGTTACAGTATGAAATATATAGAGTTAGGTGAGCAATCAATGGAGGATCTATAACTACAATTAGAAGGTCAAGATGTCATATATGACTAATACGATTTATGATTCAGGAGCCTTTGGCCAAATCAGGATTGAATTACAAGGAAGTCTCTTATGATATTATCAGAATAATATACCTAAGATCAGATTTATATCAACATGCTTATTTAAGCTGGCATTTTATACCATAAGAGCTGTTTGGGATATAAGTTGGTGGTAAGATTGTATTGCAAGATAACTCCTATAGATATGTTCGTTTGAGTTGTAGTCACTTCATATCATTTGGATGGCCATGGTTAACTACTAGGTATTATTCATGATCTGTAAAAATATTTGGTTATTCATGACTGACATTTCAGGGATGGATGAGATCTAACATTTGTCATACTGCTAGTTTGATAATAAGCCAAAACATCACAAAGGGTGGATCCACAACATATTTTGTGGGGTCAATTAATGCCACTGATTTTTTTAAAAAAACGAACGATTAAATATAAATATATTGACAACTGAAATGAAGCTTTTACGAACCCTAACAAATTTTTTTTTACAGACCCCAACAAATTTATTTATTGATTACAATGAACCACTTTCCTCTTTGAGTTTAGTTAATCTTTCACAATCTTTTTACCAAAAACAACAACATAACTATTTTAGATAAACTCTATTAAAAATATTGAAACTATGGAAATGTTGATTTTTGTTGATAATTTTTATAAAACCACTTTGTGAATTAACTCCACTGGGGGAAAAATCCTGGATTCACCCCTAAGAGTCATGTTATAAATTGTTACGTATTTACACCTGAGAAGAACATATGACAAGGGTTATTCATGTTACGGTCTTATGAATCCCATTTGGTGGGTAGAGGCCCATGATAGTGGGGAATTATAAGTCAGACTTGCATTGGGCTATATATATGAAGTCTTTTATGAAGATGTGATTAGCATTGTAAGTTGGATTTGCATTGGGTTTTTTATGGTGTCATTTCTAATCAGAAGATGAGTTTTAAGATGGACTTAGAATGTTGTCTTAGCCTAAATACTAGTTAGACTAACGGACCCATTAGAAGGGTCCAATCTTATGACACCCTCTACCTCCACTTTTTCATCTCCCTCACTTTCTTCCTCTCCCTCGTTCATTATTTCTTTATTTTCTAGGCTTTTGGCTCTTCATCTGCTAGACCTTGGATTTCCATTTGCTAGACTTTCAGCCCTCCATTTTCGTCATCTAATATGGCCATTTAACTAAAGGGGATTCTTGAGTTCCCTAGAGCTAGCATTCTAGGTTTGCTATCGAAGGCTGCCTTCTTCCATCTTCGTGTGTGAGTGAGACACACTTCTAGTGTTGACGAAATATATAGCATGGTCGACTAGTGTGGATACCTGAGATATTACACATACTGTGGTTAACCATAATTTTTAATATGCAGCTTTCATCATCCAGTCATCCAGATGGAGAACTAATTATTTGTTCCTGATGGTGTCTACGCCTTGAGGTATGTAAAGATTCAAAACTTTAGGATATTATGTTTGCTAATCAAAACCAATTAAAAAAGATCCTGAAATGCGAAATTGAAAAAAAAAAAAAATTATCCTGTTAAGTTTTATTGCTTACTTTTCCCAACAACCTTGTCCTTAGAACCCCAATACCAATGTAGGTAATATTAGATCCTGATGCCAAGAGACCTTACTAGCTACTTCAGTAGGCACCAACCCTTAAAGCATGTTATGATGACATCGAAAAAAATGGCCAAGTATCACTTACTTATCAACTAAGCTTCTCATTTACTTCCATTGTTTTGAGAATAGCAGCATGCAAGTTAAGAATAACCCCACTCCCATCCCACTGACTACCAAATAAGGAAGACAAGGAAAGGTAGAAAAAGCAATTCAGTGCAAAAAGCTCCTACTATGCGCTACATTGGGAAAAGGTTAGACCACTTTGGTCCACTGTAAATTTGTTGATCTTATCATTCTGCTCAAAGATGAGTGAATTGCTCAGCTATTCCATGTGACGAAAAGGTGAACATACTCAGGAGCTACAAATTGTAGGTGCTAAACCAGAGTCAGACTCATTTAGATCATGTTTTCAACAGGAATTTTAGCCTCATATACTTGGCAGAAAATGTGCCAGTCCACTGGGATTTTGACTAAACATCAAATTTATCAGCAAATATATCACTGCACCAGGGGCTATCTTTTAAGTGCTTCTCTAGTGGTCAATCAATTGAGATTTGAGAATGATAGTTTTGAATGAACACTTTAAAACAACAAAATAGTGCAACAAATTTCCTTTGAGGTTCAGAGGAAAGATGGAAAGTCACGGCTATCAGTCAAAACTAAAAAAAAAATAAAGCTATACAAGTCAATAAACTCATCTCCTTCTGGGCTGGCAGCAGGGGCAAGGGCAAGGGAATTGAGATAGGTAAAGTGTGGGAACTGTATTAATAAAAATTAACGGAAGAACCCTGGTGAAATTCTTGACCGTAAGAGCCAGGAAGCAATAAAAAGACATTTAGGCCCTAAGGAAAACGCACAATATAGCAGAACCAAAGCCTGAGACAAAAGAACATGACTAAAAGACATTAAATTATGCAATAAAGTTGAACTAACCTGCAGAGAAGCTCTTGCAGCAGAAATCTCTTGCCTCAGCATTTGAATATCTGCCAAAATTTTCTCTTCTGTCCTGGCCAACCTCAATTTTTCTTCCCTGGACTTCAAAACTGAAAGTAGTAGGCTGTTCCTCAACCCAAGATCTTTTTCATATGCTTTTGCTACGTCAGCAGAAACTGCAGCAAGCTTCCTAAATTTTTCCCCCCGTTCTTTTTCCTGAGAAAATAATTCGTCATTTTCCTCCTTTTTCATTGATAAAGCTTCACTCTGGGATTCAATTTCAGAAAGTCCAAGTCGCAAGTGTTCAAATTTAGCAGCAATTCCTGATCTCATCTCCTCAAAGCCAGAGACAACTTCAGCAATTCTTTTGTCCAGTTCTTCAATTTTAGAATTATTTTCAGTTATTTCTGTTTCCTTTGCCCGCACTAAAGCAAGAAGTCTTTCTAGTTCCTGTTCCAACAGCTTCTTTTTCTCGCAAAGAAGTTCTTTTTCTCTAATTTCATTCTCAAGCACATGCTCAATTGAACCATCCAATCCCGAATGAGCTTCAATTAGGAAGTTCGATTGAATTTCTAATTCCATCTTGGTGACCTCTAATGCCTCAACTGATGAAAACCATTCATCAGTTTCTTTCAAAACATTTTTCTCCAAATTCTCTAAGGCTAGGTCTGCGCTGCTCTCAGCATCCTAGCAAAAATAAAGTATTAGTTTAAATGCTCTTCAGGAGGCATGAGATGTCTACAAAAAATTGAAGGACCTGCAGCATTTAACAGGTAACAGGTGCATCAAAGAGTTAACCTACACCCGTTTGAGACATCTCTTATTAACTGACAATGTCTCAAACACTAAAAATGACTCTAATGGATATTAGAAAGACAGCACCAGAAGTAGTGGATCAACAGGTGATCCCCTTTGCCATCCCCACTACCATACCCCTCATCCTACCACCACAGTTAAGTGTCCAAAGAAAACAACACAAATGGCAATATCCATAATCAAGAAGATTTGTAAAGTTAGGTATTCCAATCATCCAATAAGTAAGTCTTGTTTATTTTTTGGCAGGGGAGAGAAGGGTTCAGCAGACAAATCTAGTAAGGGTCAAAATCCACAAGTACAGATGGATCAAAACTACATAGCAAACAATGCAACAGAACAAAAATGGCAATGGTGGTTGATTCTTCTTTCACATAACTGAAATTTCACAATAATTCAGTTCCTCAAGTCTGGTGATTCCTTCTAGAAGCCATTTTAAAATTTAGAAATTAGTATAATTCAGTAGCACAAGTTAATAACTTTGTAACATAAAAGAAAATATTATAATAAAATGTACTAATTATAGTATTCAAGGCCTTTCCTCTTCAAGAAAGTAATAAAAGAGCAGCCAAAATGACATAGCAAGTCTTCAAGTTCAAACCATCACATTCACATTGATTTTTACATGAGTTTCACTATACTCTATAATTTTAATATTTATTCTCTTATTCTTTTCACAATCACTTACCTCACTTTAGTTGGCTGAGATGTAATATGAATGAATGAAAATATCGATATCAATATCAGTCGTGCACATAACAGTATTGGATAATACATAGCGTATCAGAAATACGGCAGCAAAAAATTTACTACAAATCATAAATTGCCATGCAAATATCGGTCGACATATAGTAATATATTGCCAATACAATGACATGTCATGATTTTGCTGATGTATTGAAAATATCGATATCAGAAAAGCCCAATATCTATATATATCAGCTAATATATTGGATATCGCTGACATTTCATTTCATTATGTGATGCAATGTAAATCACAACAGAAGCTGTGACTTGTTTTGTACTGTATTATTCATCTGATTACATTGCATTGCATTGCATTACATCTAACCAACCAACTGCAGGTTTAGCGCATTTAGTGACAAGCCAAGTGAAGCATGCAAGAAGGAGAGATGGCTCTTTTATCCTTTTCCTTGCAAAAATGATTTTCTCTTGGGTTCATGAATGATGATCATGAATGAAGAGTTTATCTTTAGAATCAAACTGCTAGCTCCAATAAGTCAATTCGTTGTTCTGCCCAAGAAGGTGAAGATATTACAGATCCAAACAAAATACAATTAATAAGAGATCTGAAATTGCAATATTGGATCTTGTACTAACAAGTAGAAGGTACAAAATGCAAGAGATGAGTCCATAAATCATAACCCGCTGAGTGCAAATTTAAACAAATACCCCATTTGTTAATAGCAAAAGAGTTTTGTTGAAGAACATCAAATTCAAAGTTTGACATAAATGTTTCCAGAAGTCTCTTAGTGAATTTCAATTCAAAAGTATGGTTGGGTTGATGGCAATGCTAGACTTTCAATAGAGACAGAATTTTTTTTCTTGCTGCAGAAATTTTTCTTTTAATATGCAATGCAAAACTCTAGTGAAGAGTTACATTATTTTTTAAGTCCTATTGACCAAATCAGCTCTATGTACAAAAAATACCGCAGAAGGAGTACAGTAGATCATTAACATCTACATGTCTAGACTCAAATAGTACAGCAAGAGTGAAAATTGGAATTTATGTACCTTGGAAAAACATTGCAGCAAGGATATGCATTCTTCCTCAGCTGCAATCTGACACTGAAGAGCTTCTTGCATCTTAGAATCAATGGCATCACAATCAGCCTCAGTGTCCCTGAGCGCACTCAGCAAATGTTCATTTTCTTTTTCAGCAGCAGCAAGGCTCACACTTAGGTTTTCTGCTGTTTCAAAATCTTCAGCCTCACAGGCTTCCGCCAGCTTCTTTTCGAGTTCCCCATACCTCAAAGATGCTAAATCAACATTCTCAGAAGCTTCTCGCCGCCTCTTTCCTGAATCTTTCCTAGCTCCAGAAATAGAAGCTGCTAATTCCTTGGCATGCCTCAGCTTCTCAGAGATCTCTGCACTGATCTGCTCATATTTGTTCTCTAAGTTGTCACAGGTTGACTTCTCTTCTCCTTTTTCTGGTTTTTGGTTGGTGTTCTCTTCCTTTACATGAGCAGTTGCTGGAACAACACTATTATCTGGGGTAGATTTTAACCCACCATCTGTATCCATTTGTTCATAAGAAGATTTTACCATATCTATGGAACTACTATCAACACCCTCAGTCACATGTGGAAGTGGATCATAATGTAATTTCTCACTTTGGTATGCAAGGGAAGCCGAGGCAGTGGTAGAGTAAAGGCGAGAGTCTTGCTTTTCTTCTCGTTCTGCATTCAAATCACGAGTTTGTACACAGGCCTCAACCACAGGCAATGACTTTTCATCAAGAGATAATGACTGCAATGAGTTCGAAAGTGGAATGTAATCATCTGAAAGTTGAGCATCCCTCCCATATCCAATCCTTAGACTGGCTCTCCTTTTCCTCCTAGAAATCTGCCGAGAAACAGATGCAGCTGGAGTTGCTTTGCCATCTGTCTTTGTTGTACTTGTTGCCATCGGGAAGGGATCAGGCTGTACACTATGCCCCATTACTTCAGTTTGTAATGGATTAATAACAGTAAGATCAGAGAATAGGTTCTCGTCAAGGGGCTCAGAGGATGAAAAGGATAACGATGTTGTTGTTGTTGCATTGCTATCTTCTACAGATTGCACATGATCGAAATGAACATCTGAAACATCATTGCCCGTCATTTGTGATGAGGTAAACAGAACCATCCCCTCAAAGAGAGAACCCATGTTGTCTTTATCCTTATCCTCCATTACCGTCCAAATCTGCCAAGTCAGTTACTCACTGTGGTTAAACAAAATACTGCTAGTGCATTTAACATAGCTGGAAATACCCAAAGTACCTTGGAAAACTGGACAGATTCTGTTTAATTCTATCCTTTGCTTGGCTAGTTATATAGAATCAATTGAAATCTATCTCCATGCAGATGTAACTCTATCATGAACAGCTGTGATTGCTGCTTTTGCAAGTTAGACGGCCGCATATGAAGTGGCAGTTTTATTTTTGCAATGAACCTCTCACTATTTCTTGTATTTATGGACCCAATTTTTTTTCAGTGGGATCTTTCATTCACCTAATTTCCGGTAATGTCCTGTAGATACAATATGCATATTCAGCACACCACAATGCAGATTCAACCATAATATGTATACGCCATGTGATAACAATCTTAACCATTTACTTCCAACAACCATATAAATGCACAAAATCACAAATAAAGATACATCAAATCATCATAAATTAAATCATTAATGAGAAGAAGGATGCAACAATGGTATGAACCTGAAAATCATCGACAATGGCATCTGCAATCACATAAACAACAACTATCACATGAAAGCTCATGCTTATGACTTACTATGAGAGAACGACGTACTAATCATAAAGTGCAGGATACTCCTGTACTGCAATATCTGGAAATAGCTAGATGTATTTACCGTTATCCCTTTATGCAAGAAGTTCATTTTCGTGATTTCAATATGTGACATCCACTAAAAATATAGCAGTCTTACCAATGCACCGGGGCTCACAGCAATCATAGATTGCTATTTTTTTCACAACACCACTATGTGCTAGATGATGAGTGTCCCAACAAGGGAGCAAACTTCAAGGATAATCTAATCACCCATAAAGTTTTGTCTTAGCTAACAACGGAATTCCAAGCACTAACGTTTTGTACAAGAAAACGGAAAACAGTTTCGACCATTAATCTAGAAGAACAGGTAATCAAAAGCAAAATCTTACTATAAGATGATGAAATTTCGACTCCTCTCCATCAAAAACCCAATTACAGCAAATTTCAATTAGGTCTAAACTTCAGAATAAAAGTAAATCCAAAGCAAAATAACACAGTAAGATGACGAGATTTCTACCCCTCTCCACCCAAAAATAGCCAATTTCAATTGCTTAAACTGTTGTAATAATAGCAATATAGGGATAAAGCTAGAGAATTTCAGGAAATTACGTATGGGGAGTCGATCAAACGTCTTACACCCGTCTGTGTCTGTTCAGAGAGAAGATTCCAAGCTTGGATTTGGAGACCATGGTTGGACAAAAACTTAGAAAACTAATTCAAAGTCTCTAAACTAAGTAGATGAGAATCGATGGTGTGATCTTCAAGCCCGGATCAATTAATTTGGAGTCAAATATTGATAGATATAGAGGGATTAAGGGGATGTTTGCTACGGAGCAACGAGCGACTTACAGATGCAGGGTGGGAAAGGCAGTGGCAGAGAAGGATAGCCATCGGCACAAGGGAAAGAGTAATTTTAAGTTATTGTTCAGTAATTAAAAATTTTGACTTTTTTTTAAATGTTCTTTAAAAATAAAAATTTTTAAAATTGTGTTTAGATATGCCTATTGTTTATTTTAGAAATTAAAAAATAAATTTTTCCAGCTTTAGTTTTTAAATTAAATTTTGAAAAATTAAAATGATATTTTTTTTCAAATTTTTACAAACTATAAATTAAAGTTTTTAATAGATTTTTGATCGAAACAGTTAAAGCAACCCAGCCAAAAATAGTAAACCGACTTAGAAGGAATCGCGGCACAATAGTTGAGAGAATGGTCAATGCCCTAGTGGACTAGAGGAAGTCCTCAACCGACCGGAAGCGGCCCAAGCGAGAGACGGCCCACGAGTCCTCTCTTACACCTAACGGTTATTTGCCCTAATTGAGCGTGATACGGGGAATCTCCCAGATAACAATCTTCTCTATAATAGAATCCACCAAATCAGCGCATAGCCCAAAAAGGAAGACCTCAAATCAACACGCAACTCATAATGAAAGTTTCAGTATTCACAGCGTACGACATCTCCGCGGAAGAAGAAAATCCTTCTTTTTGACTATTGTAACCCTGAATAGTGCCTGCATCCTTATGATAAATGGAAAATATCCCCTCAGACGGCTGGCAGCCCGCCTTACCATCAGAGGAAGGTGGCGAAATCCAACAGCTGTAAAAAGTCCTACGGACGTACTCTAAAGACGCGTTCTCTAGGATACTCAAACTTTCTCAAGCAATCCGACCTGCATACATCTAATCACTAATCTCTTGCCCACCGCTTGTTCCTAGAGAACTCAATAGCCAGGAAAGCCGTTCTCCACGAGCGCACTTCGTCTCTAGCCACTCTGCTGTGAGTGCACCTCTGAACCGTACTTACAAATTCCTTTCCCAACATTTATTCTTGTGTACTCTGTATTTACCTTCATCATCCTAGAAGGCAAATCACTGACTTGAGATCAGAGGATAAAACGGGGAGCAAGTCTCGCCATTGTTTTTTGATTTCTCGTCTTCTACTGTGGTATATAGGATCTCAAGCGAGCAAGATGGTGACCGGACTCAACTTTAGTTCCAGACTGCGAAACAATTGAACCCGAATCTGTCCTAGACTCGGATCTAGGACGCATCATTGGCATCATCTGTGGGAATGAATAAGAGGCCTAACCGCAATCTCATCTGTGTCCAACTCATCAACAAATATGGTAAACACAAGAGAACAAGCCAGCATTCTAACCAAGGAAGTCACCTCTCTCAACAATGACCACTTCACTAGTAACCAGGCAAAAGAAAAACCGCCTCTAATCATCCTCGCAATGGCGGAGAAAATGGACAAAATGTCCAAGATGTTCCAGGCACTTTGCACGCGCCAGGGCAAACAGTAGCAAGGGGCTCCCTCCTCTCTGGCCCACACGTCGGCCTCTAAGAGGAGAGGCCAAAGAAAGAATAAGTCAGCTAAAAAAGTCACACGATCAGGCAACTGCATCCCGACGACTTCAAACACGAGAAACCATTCTAGGTTGGAAGGATAGCTCAGTTACGGATCCCCGTAGGAGAACCCGAAAAAAAAATCCCGTTACTCCTGGGATGATCATAGGTCTGTAATTAAAGGAGCCTCTCGGGTTACCCGACGAACTAGCGGCAACAGCGGGCCAACGTTGCACTGCACAGTCGGATATTAGGAGTTGAGGACCTACCTCAATGTGAAAAGGTTCGCGACCTCTACATGGGTGGAAGAGAAGGTCCAAAAAATATGGGACTGCGTGTTCAAAGGTGAAGCTGGCAAACACTCGACCATTTTGAAGAGATCTCCTTTTGCCTTTGAGATTAGGACCCAACCACTGCCTCCAAAATTCAAAATGCTGGCCCTAAAACCTTACGACAGAAGCACCGATCCCATGGACCATTTTGACCACTTTCGAACTCTACTCATCTTCCAAAGCCAAGAAGATGCTTCCATATGCTAGTGCTTCCCCCTCACTCTGAAGGGGGATGCTAGGATCTAGTTTTATCAGCTCCCTACAAGTTTCATTCAGAGTTTTTAGGAGCTCGCTGATAACTTCTTGACTCAATACACTTCCAACTGTCGGGAAGAAAAGTAGTTGTGGCACCTCGCCCACGTCAAGCAGAAGCCTGGTGAGAATCTAAGGAAGTTCTTGGGGGTATCACTACCGAGGCCAAGAAGATACCTAGGCTCACCAACGAGGTGAAGCTAAGCAATTTCATTTTTGTTTTGGGTTCGGGTGATTTTTTCAAGCACCTGACCCATAAAGACCCACAAACCTTCCGGAAGGCTGAGTCCATCGCTAGAGCTTACATAGCGGCGGATGAGGCCAATAAGGAGAAACATCCAGAATGAACTGACCATCCTCGCTCCACGCTAGTGGACGGAAAGACGAAGAATGGGGGCCCTGACAACCCCCGAAAGAAGCAACCCAAAATCGAGCTGCCAGTGTACCAAGAGTTCAAGCCCATTAACCTGACTTTGTTAAATGACTCACGGGTGAACGTCCTTATTCAGATTTGGGAGAAAAAGTTCGTCAAGTGGCCAAAGCCAAAGGGAGGAGATTTGACGAAATATTGTGATTTTCATTGATTTTCAGGCCATACCACAGAAGACTGTCGAACTCTACAAAAAGAGATTGAGGAGCTTATTTGTCGGGGCCACCTCACCAAGTTCTTGAGGAACTCGGGACAGAAATTTGATCCCTCAGGCGAGGATAGGTTTGAGCAGCAACAGCCAAGGAACCAGGTCATAGTCGGGGTGGTTAATATAATGACCACTAGGCTACCCAAGGCCGACCACGCAGACCGTCCGGAGAAACAGACTAGGCACAAGAAGCAAATGGTGGGGGATGATGTCATTAGTATTATTGATAACGATATGGCACATGTAATCTCTCTCCATACTGACCCCCTGGTTATATTCGCACTCATTCCGAACAGTACCTTAGACTACCAATTGAAACAAGTCTTCATTGATAATGGAAGTTTCTATTATTTACTCTACCTCAATACTTATTTCAAACTAAGACTAAAAAAGAGTCAAGTAAAACCTATAGAAGGGCTACTATACGGATTGGACAATGAACTAGTGACCGTCCCGGGGACAATCCAGGTAGAGGTCACCTTGGGTACGTATCCCAAGACAACGAGCCACATGCTTATATTATTGGTTGTCGACTTGCCTTCCGTATACAACGTCATACTTGACCGACCATGCTTGGCAGCATTCAAGGCTATAATGTCGATACTACATTTAAAAATAAAATTCCCAACAGCATGCGGCATTGCGAAGTATTGGGCGACCAAGTAACCGGTCGAATTTGCTACTTGTCCTAAGACACCTCAAACGGCGTTGACTAGCCGGCAGATGACTTAGACCATTGAGATAAAACAACGCTACAGCAGGCGCAATCTGGTGAGGTCATCGACCTCATACCTTTGAACCCGGATGGCCCAGACAAATGCATGTAGATAAGAGGCTCACTAGCCGGACCCCTACGTGACCAGTTAATCAACTTCTTAAGACACAACGCGGATGTCTTCACTTGTATACCCACAGATATACCTGGGATCCCGACTAGAGTATTGGTCCACAAATTGGGCCTCGATAGCCGTAAGCCCATCAAGTAGAAGCAAAGAAACTACTATGTGGAGAAGCTGATAGCCATCTGGGAGGAAGTTAAAAAGTTGCTGGTTTATAATGGAGACCCAGTACCCGGACTGGCTTACCAACGTCATCCTTGTTAAAAAATATAATGAAAAATGATGGATGTACGTTAACTTCACCGATGTCAAAAAAGATTGCCCGAAAGATAGCTTCTCGTTACCAAGAATCGACCTGCTGGTGGACTCACATTTAGGCATAAACTCCTAAATTTTATGGATGCCTACTTAGGATACAACCATATCTGGATGAACCCAGAGGACGAGGAGTATACTTCCTTTATAACCAACCAGGAGACCTACTACTATAAGGTTATGTCCTTTGGCCTAAAGAATGCAGGTGCTACTTACCATAGGCTAGTGAACAAGATGTTCGAGAAGTAGATCAGCCGAAATATGGAGGTGTATGTAGATGATATGCTAGTCAATAGTAAAACCATCGATGACCATATTTGCAACCTCACCGAAACCTTTGAGGTAATCCAAGCACACCAGATGAAGCTGAACCCCACTAAGTGTGTCTTCAGGGTATCTTTTGAAAAATTCTTAGGTTTTATCGTCTCTTAATAGAAAATCGAGGCAAACCTAGAAAAGATAAAAACTCTCATGGATATGACTCCACCAAAGAATGTGAAAGATATCCAGAGACTGATTGGGAGACCGGCAGCACTCTCATGCTTTCTGGCCAAGGTTGGTGACAAATACCTTACTTTCTTCAAGGCTTTGAGGGGGACGAAGGCGAATGGATTCCAATAGATGGCAGAATGTCAGGCCGCTTTCAACGAACTAAAAAAGTACCTAGCCAGCTCACCTCTCCTAACATCACTAAAAGAGGATGAGGAGTTGTACTTGTACTTGGCTATCTCAAATGTGGTGCAGAGCTCTATCTTGATACATGAGGAGCCTAACGCGTAGCGGCCAGTTTATTACGTCAGCAAAACATTGACCAGCGCCGAGACACACTTCCTGCACGCCGAGAAGATTACGTTGGCACTCATTTTGTCAGCGAGAAAGTTGCGGCTCTACTTCCAAGCTCACCATATAATCGTCCTAACCGACCAACTATTAAAGGGTATTCTGCAAAAGCCCAAAGTTTCAAGGCTTGTTAAATGGGCCATCAAGTTAGGAGAGTTCGATATCAAATTTAGGCCCAAGCCGACTAGCAAGGGATGGGCGCTGGCTGACTTTATTGTCGAAACTATGACCCCAATACCCAATGCGGACTATGCTAGTGATGTCGACCACAATGTTGAAGCCCCAGGCTGGGTCCTTCATGTGGATGGCTCATCGATAAATTTGAGCAGCGGGGCCAGAGTGGTTCTAGGACCCCTAACGGGTTCGAAATAAAGTACTCGTTGAAGCCTAGTTTCCCGATGACCAATAATATGGCCAAATATAAAGCCTTGCTTGCAGGATTGCGACTCGCTAATGAGTGCTCAGCTATACACTTAACTATCTACAGTGATTCAGAATTGGTTATCAACCAGATCCATGGAAGCTTTGAGTCGTCCAACCCTCTGCTAGCTAAATATCTGGCTAAGGCAAAGAGTGTGATCCAAATGTTAGACAAGTTCAACCTGAGTCACATCCCAAGGGCTAAAAACGAGAAGCTTGACCAGCTTGCAAGGGCGGCAGTGGAAAAGAATCTAGAATAGTACTCAAGGGACATGCGAGAGATCTTGAATACTCCTAGCATAGAGGAGCAAGAGGCAATGTAGGTCTCCGACAGTGAGAACTGGATGTCGCTCTACTGGAGATACTTCATGGACGGATCCCTGCCCGAGAACCAGAATGAAGCCAAACGTGTAAAGAAGACGGCCGGCTGGTATACCATTGTAGATGGAAAGCTATACTGTTGTGGGTACTCAACCCCATACCTCTGATGCTTTACGCTGGAGGAGACTGACTACGTATTGGGAGAGATCCTCCTCAGAATCTGTGGGTCATACATTTGTGGTAAGAACTTGGCCTTCAAGATGATGCACTAAGGATACAACTGGCCAACCATAAAAAAGGATGCCATGGATTTTGTGAAGAGATACAAAAATTGCCAAGTCTATGGCAATCTCCACCATCAACTACCCACGAAGTTGAGAACGCTTCAAGCACCCTAGCCATTCGCACAATAGAGGCTAGACATTCTCGGCTCGTTTCCCATCGCATCCGGGCAAAGGAAGTTCGTTGTAGTAGGCATTGATTATTTTACAAAGTGGGTTAAGTCTTCCCCGTTGGCCTGAATAACCGAGTAGAATGCCACAAAATTCGTTCGACAGAACATAATCTGCAGGTTTGGAATTATAATCTGCAGGTTTGGAATTCCTAAGGTTATCATGACTGACAATGAAATCTAGTTCATAAGCAAGCGGTTCACCGAGTATTATACCAGTCTAGGCGTTAGGTTGGTCCATCCTTTGGTAGCATATCCACAAGCGAACGAGCAAATGTAAGTGACCAATCAGACACTACTGCATGGATTGAATGCTAAGTTACAAGACACATAGGGCTCCTCGGTAGACGAGCTGCCATCCATATCGTGGTCATACCGAACAAGTCCCAATGAGCCAACGTGCGAGACACCTTTTAGTCTGTGCTACAGAATTAAGGTTGTGATCCCGGTCAAGATCGGGCTCCCAAGTTTACGAGTTAAGGCCTTTGACTCGCAAGGCAACTCCAAGAAACTCGGGAAACAACTAGACCTATTAGAGGAAACGCGAGATGCAGCCAGGATGCACACGACCGCCTACCAATAGCGAATTACCTGCTACTATAACAAAAAGGTGAAATTGCGACAATTCGAAGTGTGAGACTTAGTCTTATGAAACATAAACGCCACAGGCAAAATTGCCAACAGAAACAAACTTTTTCCGAATTGGGAAGGCCTTTTCCTCGTTTCAACCGTTCTGTAGAATGAAGCATACAAGTTTTGAACCTAGAATAACAAGCTGATCCTAAGGACATGGAATGTCATCCACCTAAAACAATATTTTCAGTTAGGTTCATATTAGATCCAGGTAGGTCATGTGTATGCTTTAAAGTTTATATGTGATAATTGTACCATTGTTAAGAAAAAAAATTTTCTTTCTGCATACTTCTGCTTTTCAATTCTTTTTCTTTTCTCATACGAATGCTTGAGTGATATTGCATAGAATTGGACAACCTAAATTACCCCTAAGTCAGGCAGATTTTTGCTCGCTTACAATTAAACCTTGGTCCTATTTCGAGCGGCCCATTAGCGATTGAATTAAACCTCGGTCCCATACAGAGCGGCTCGTTAACAGTCGAATTAAACATTAATCCCATACTGAGCAGTCCATTAGCGGTCGAATTAAACCTCAATCCCATACGGAGCGATCTATTAACGGTCAAACTAAACCTCAGTACCATACCGAGCAGCTTATTAGCGGTCAAACTAAAACTCAGTTTCATACCGAGCGGCCCATTAGCTGTCGAACTAAACCTCGGTCTCATGCCAAGAAGCCCATAGTAGTCAAATTAAACCACGGTCTCATACGGTGTGGCCCATCAGCAATCAAACTAAACCCCAGTCCCATGTCGAGTGGCCAATAGCAATCGAATTAAACTTTAGTCACATACCAGGCAACCCGATCATAGTCGAATATGAAACCATAGGGGGCTTTCACGGCACACGTGCGACAACCTCCTCTCACAAGAGATAGTACCATCAGTTTGCAAAGGTCAATAAATCGAAGCAAAGCCTGAGAAGATACCGGATGCTCTAACAATAGGCAGGACGCCTGGAATTACAATCCAGGTGATGCCATCTAAAACATAAGCATTACCAAGAACAAAAAAGCATACACTGCTAATCTTTATTCATAAGAATGTACAACGCCTCTTGTGGCACAAAATGGCACAGACATGCTTCTGGAAGCATTCAAAGGCTCGTGAGTGGAACAGGACCCCGACCACTGCTGACTAGATATCCGATTAATTCATATTGGTGAGAAGCGTCAGCGTTCCTTGAATCCAAGAAGCCAATAGGAAAATGGGGGTTTGCCAAGAAGATGATCCTCTTGCTAAAGTGAATACCCGCATGGAACTGCTCCGCTAGGGCGGGACCCACCTCCTCAGGATGAAGCCTTGTCCGCAGCTCGCCTTCAAGCGCCGCAATCCTCTCCATGGCCCCCACATGTGCGCCACAGACTTCCTGCAACCTATCATCATACTCCAATAAGGCCTGGTCAAGATAGTTGGCTCGCACATGACTTTGCAACACAACTCCAACCGTAACATTAACGTGACGCTCTATCTCCTTTTCCGTGAGATCGGCCCGAGCCTGCATCATGCAAACAATCTCATCTCTTTGCGAAGCTAGGTACTCGTCCAACTCTCGAGGCATCCTCGCAAGATGACAAGTGAGAAAGAAGTCAGTGAAGGAAAACTGCTAATATTTGCCTGTACGGTTATGCAAACAGCCAACATGGCGAGAGGGGCCAATAGTCTTAGGACATGGAGCCTCCCTCGAGACACATTGAGGGTCAAGTCATGGAAGGCCCAGGTGGCTCCACTCCTCAATGGCGGCCGCGGTGGCAAAGTCTTCGTTGCCACTCTCAGTCCACGTCCTCCCATCACTGCTCCCCTCTTCGGAGGAGGATTTAGGTGAAGGAGAAGATGACACCTCCCATCCAAAACAAGCAAAGTCGGGATATCAATCATGTCTTCATCAGCCATGGTGGAAGCAAAGGAACTAGGGAGTAGATGGTGAATTGAATAGTAGGAGACACCACTCTTAAATAAGTGAAACTCCTGCCAAGAGTGACGTCACTACAAAATTTGAAGGGTCGTGTCGCTTCCGTGCAAGGCAACACGTGTCTTTACCCAATTGAGCCCTCCTACAGCGCCATAATGATAGATGTCACCTTGTGTCATTGAAATGCTCACCGCCAAGTTGTGATGGTCAAAATGAAGTGACAATTGACACCACCGTACAACAACCGAAACGTAACATTGGTCCCGAATTCAAAATTAAGCATGTCAGGCTGGCCGGCAAGTGCGGTAAATAGAATAATCAAAGAAATTGACACACTCATGAAATAAATTTCCTTTCATTAATCAAGTGTTTTATACAAAAGGCCAATGACGAGAGGAGAAACAATATGCAAAATATAATAATATCCTAGCTAAGGCAAAGGACCCCTAGGAGGACGCGAGAGAAGCTCCCCTTCGCCCTGGGAGAAGTTGACTAGGTCGTCGCGTCTCAAAGTTCCATGATTCATGGGGTCAATGGCACTTACTGGAAAATCGGGAACCATCGCCGTGACAATCCGCCTGCAGATGTGGACACCTTCCCAGAGCTTGGCCTATAGCGCTTGCTTACCTCCTTCGGGCACAAACAGGTGGTCATCTCATTCTTAAGCATAATGTTCTTCGTCCGAAGTTCGCCCACCAACTTCTCAACTTTGATAGCCCGAGCCTCCAGCCTCCCTAACTGCTCTCTCAACTCAAACAACTCCAACTTGAGGGGAGCATTCTCCTCTCAATCCTGTTGGGCCTAAGCACTCGATTAGCTCAATAGTTCCCTTAGCCGAAAAATCTCCTCCCCCGACTCGCCAATAATTTCATCCCTTTGGCATAGGCCCTTCAGCACGGCACCAATAATTTTCTGTTTCTGAAAGTCCAAAAAAGGAAGGAAAGTTAAATTATGCCGATAGAGTAAGAAAAGAAAGGAGCAAGTCTTCTTCGAAGGAATACTGTGATAACTTGCGCTTCTTCTTCTCTGTCTAATTAGGCTCCTCAAGGCTTTGATGTGGGAGGCCCACTGGCAGGCCAGCGGGAAGGCTAAGTGGGGCAGCCTCCAGGGCCAACTTCGCCGTGGCCACCGTTTCTCCTGCAATGTGGCCCTCCTCCATAGGAAGCACTACGGATGCGGTGGCCAAAATATCCGCCGCAGTAGGTGACAGGGCAACCGCCGGCTCCATCAGTGCCACCGTCACCAACTCCACCATCTCTTCGATGGACTATTCAACTGGCGGTTCAGCCAGTCCCTCCGTGAGCCCTCTTGCAGTTGGTTCAGTCAGCACTCGCTCCATCAACACAGCCAGCGCCGCAGGCGCACAAGACGACAGCGGCTCGACAATTGGTTCCCCGGTGGTGACTCCCGTATCATCCAAATCCAAAAGAACGAGAGGAGTCTCGATCCAAGACTGCTCACCAACGCCCGCCAGTCACCCGGTGATGCAAAAATTAGAGGCAGTGGAGGAAGAGGAAGAAGGCGGAGCCTGCGCGACCTGCTTCTGGGAAGGGCTGCCGAAAGGATCCACTGTGTCAACAGCCCCAGCTTTCCTTTTAAGCTGAGTGGGGCTACCCTGCTTTCCTTTTAAGCTGAGTGGGGCTACCCTACCGGATTCGGGGGGCGTCCGACGCCCCCCAGCGCTAGCGCCTCGTTTG
>JAODPA010098151.1:0-21901 GCA_025585075.1 Nepenthes mirabilis
TACGTAATACACTTATACCTTTCATAAAAATAATTCCAAACTGAACTGAATTATTTTTCATATAATTTGAATTATTTAAAAAATTAATAGAAATTGAATAGTTCAACTGAACACCTCGTCTACGTATAAAGAAAAAATCCTAATCAAGTTGCACCGCCAATCGCCATAACAAGGGAGAAAGAGAAGCAAACGTAGAATACAACGACGTCTGTCAAATTGTGCGCAGTCAATCAAAGTTGCTAAAATTATTACAAGTCTTTCACACACAAAATCCACGGTGGCATACCAACTTTTATGATGTCAATTGATAGCTTTGTTGGTCGCTTGATTGCCGCTGGCTAGGCTCTCCGTGGCCCCACTCCAAGTCATCTCATAATCAAACCTCAATAATACTCCGAGTCATCTCACCATGGTTTTTTGAGTCGTCAGATCACTCTAAAAGCCAACTATCCAATTCAAACCTCAATAATTCCCCCTCACACAAACCCAACAAAAAGGGGGCGGCGCAAAAGGGAAGGAAAAAACAAACCGAGTTAATGAAAACCAAAGCTCTTGTCACCTGGAGAGGCAAAGAAACCATCATTTTTATGGCACGTTGAGCACGCATATATCAAGTCTGGATGGATAAACCACATGAAGTGAATCCCCCAAGTAATATGGCAATCCAATCAGCAGGAAACAATCACACAACATTGGAAGAGAGTTCTCACTACGTCCATAATAACAGAACAGAACAAAGCCATGCCACTACTATGCCAGCACAGGTCCTCTGATCTTTCTCAAAATCGGTGGTCTTTTCATACGCCCAAGATACTTGGCCAATCATCGGACAAATGCCCGTTCAATTAAACTCCATTTAATGATGACCCAACCAAAAATTACAAAACAAATAAGCTACTCAACCAGTCTATATACCCTCTGGATCACGGCCATCAGGGAACGGTTAACCAGGGGCTGCTACATGCACATAACAACGCCATAACAACGTAAAACTCAACCATATAATCAGCCACACGGAATGAATGTCATAGTACCAGAAACTCCGACCACAAAAAAGTTCTTATTAGCAAGCCAATCATCACAGGAAAATATTCCCGTACATGTATTCAGCAGACAACAAAATGTCAAGCTTGATATTTTCCCACCAGATAAACTGGTCAATGGTTCATTCAGCCAGCTACTGGTTTCCAAAGAGGGAAAAAAAAAACCCAAGTATTTCTTGAATAATCAACTCATTAATGAAGAACGTCTGGCATGCCAATAAATCAAGATACACCAGCATCATATATTCATAGAATCATTCTGACAATTAAACCTAAAGAACACAGCTTTGTTCAAAGATTTGATTCATGACTAATATAAAACAATATCTTGATTCGCATTGCCAAATAAGATATCCGTATAATACAATATCAAGAACAAAAACCATTTGTTATTAGCAGAATCATATTGCAATTTAGCTTACTCCGGATCCATGGAAAGCATTAAGAACCATCACTAAAAACAAGTAGAGACAATCAAGCATTGCATCACTACATTTGATGACACAGCACAAATGCAAGATGTAATAGCACCAATAGCTTCTTATCCACATACCAGTAAGCCCCAAAAGACAAATAGGTTCCAGTTGAATTTGCAACAATGTCAACATACCTTCACAAAGAATCTCAAAGATGTAGACATACGGCACCAATGCCTACTGGTCCGCAAATGACAAGTCTAAAAGACCAACTAGCATTAACCGAAGCTGCACTGATGCCAACATACACATCTTGATAAAAAAAAATATATCATAACACCGGTGTTCCAATTATACCATATTCCCTACATGTGAATGCACTTCAACAACTCAATCACCTTCATTAACGTTGACATATAGGGATCAGACAGAAAATAAAATAAAACACATGAGAAATGGATATCCCATTGATTAAAACCTAAGGAATACCTCATTAAACAAAAATATAGAGAGAGGGAGAGAGACATCTCATGGTTAAATCCGAGTTAGGAAGTCGCAGATTTAACAGGAATATGAACTCCAAATACTAAAATAAATGTAGCAGTATACAGATTGTAAACAGCAATTTTAAAAAACTCCTTCACAGAACAGGTAGGTCATAACGTTCATCTATTAGCAAGATGATTGTGCTCAAGAAACCATAATATAAAATCATCATATTCGAAGTATCTGAAGTCAAGAAGGTACTATGCGTAAATTCTAGACCAGTAAACTGTGACCAGACCATCATATTTGAAGCAAAATTACAGGCAAGTACACCGAGCAGCAAGACATGTACAGCAGTCCATTTAATCAAACGAAACATTTCATTGTCTGCAATCACGAAATCACCACAACCATTTATAGCAACTGCGCCCAAGAAGCTGTCATATACCTGAACCAAACATCCATTAACAATTCAATTCATCATTCAACAATCAAACATAAGGCAATAATCTTCATGTGAATAAATGCAAGAAAGTAATCGATCACCAGAAGCTAATATGCCAAAAATGAGAGCCAAAATCGACTCAAAGCATAATGGCATTGTAGTGTGTGATTTGTTCTGCCGAAGCAAAACATTGCACATAAAATATTAAAAATCTGTCCAAGACTATTAAAATGACATGAAACTAGCCAAAACATTAGAACCAAAAAACCAAAAACCAAAAAAGAAATCAATAATATCTATATGGTTCTTATTTCCATAACATTTCACCCAATTAAGGGGTATGTAGAATATAAGAACCATAGAGACAGTCTGAGTTATATCAGCATGTTATACAGATCTAAAGCAATCAAAGAATGTAATATAATGTAATGAAACAGTACTAACAATGTAAAGATAGATGCGTGAAAGATTAAACAAGAAAGTAAGAAATGACAATTTTCTAGCAGTTGTAGCAAGCTTGAAGCAGCACCCATACAAGATGATTTAGTATGGTTCAAGCACAATAGACATTGACTTAATGACATACCAGTGAGAAAGAATGATCTAATTGAGGTTAGATACAATAGGAGGCAACGGCAACTGTCTTTCTGCTTCCACATATTATTGCTGTGATAGCATCTTGATTTGTTGATAGCATCTCAAGCCTTTTCTATTTGTATCCGATTTCCCTACTTTGTATCTCATCTCTCTTGTATCCCAATTTTCAAATTTCTTTTATCAACAAATTGTAAAACATTTCCATTATCAATAAAGTTTGAAGATTATCAAGCCTGTTCTGGTAAAATTTCTATCTTTATTTATTGTTGTTATATTAAATTTGAGTAATTTGATCTAGCACACATATTTGGTATTAGAGACAGATTTATTTCATTTTCGCATCCATTATTGCATTAATCATCTGCATGCTACTAAGTTATCGTTGGTAAGCCTATATTACCGTTGGTCAGCCTATGTTTTGGTGGTCTTGATTAGGTGTTCCCGGTCACTAGGTTCAATGTAAAAGAATTTGTTTTAATTAATGCATTAACTAAAAAGATGTATGATTAGGGAAAGTAGTTCAAATTCTAACATGACAACTAATTTAAAAGGGTCATTAGTTATACCAGCTAGCCAACATTATACACAATGGACTATTCCTACTCAACAAGTAAAAAAAATTCATAAAATTGGTACTTTTGATTTTAAGACTGCTTCCGCAATTAAGAATCATAAACAAACAATATCTATTAAAAATGAATATGAAGAAATTAGATTATTATCAATATTATTCATAGACCAATTTAAACGTAAGGGATATAATTATATTCTTTATGGTTTAATACAAATAGCAATTAAGCCCCTAATCAAATTAGGAATAGATACACCAGTATTACCATCCCTTAGAGACCAAACTTTATTAAAATATAAAGATTTTTTATTAGCAGTAGTCCAATTTAATTTATATAATGGTCTTATTTATTTTAACTGTGCTCTAAACTTTACCGTAGGTTTAAAAGATCCAACAATATTAAATACACTAGTCTTAAATGTACATCTTCTAGGATTAGCACAATAGGAAGATCGTAGGAGTTTTCTTATCTTATATAGAATTTATTTCAAACTGTTAACCAGTCAATTTAACCCTAAATGTCATATTCAAAACCCACCTGAAGAAACAACTGCATTACAAGTAAAAGCATAGCATGCTGCTACTTTTATACCAAATTATTAAAATGGAATGAAACTACTTGGCCAACTTCTTGGCAAGTTGACCTTACCCAATCTCCTCAAAATATAACCAGAAAGGAATTTTTAGAAATAACTGAAACACCAAACAGAAATATTATTTTAAATTTTACACCTCAATCGCAAATACCTAGATCATTAAATTTTCGTACTAGTAGGCCTTAGACAATTTTATCTGAATATGAGACTTTAAGACCATCCACTAGTACAAGATAACAATTTGTGTATTCTCAAAAACCAGACAAGTCAAAAGTACAAATTCTATTTCAGAAATAATTATTCAACCAACTCCAATATCTTAAACATTATCTAATAAGCAATCAATTAATGCAATCACTTTAGAAGAAGAATTCATTCCAGATATCGAAGTACTAAGGAAAGAATTTATATTAGAAAAAAATAATAACAACAAAAAATGGTATTTTCAAAACTTTACCAAAGGACAAACGGAGGAATATAGAACAATATAAAAGAAAATGATGAATTTGCTCAAAAAAAATTTATCATTTTTTGAATGGTTTTTACCGTAATATAAAAATGAACAAAAAAATAATCAAATTAATGTTAATGAGCAAAATACATCAACATGGACAATTCGTAGCAGACACCAGATGACATCTGTTCATCCACCCCTAACAAGTACAAGACCAAATGTTGATAGAATATTAATTATTGCTGCACCTTTTAAGAAAGGTTCAGATTGAGACAATGAAAGTGAAACAACTTTAAAAGATATTAAAAAAATTTATGAGCAAAATAATTACCATTCCTAAATTTTACATACTGTAACCAAACAAATAGAATAGAACATATGATTCAAAATAAGACTACTGAAAGCAATTATCAATTTCCACACTGCATCACACCATTGATAAGCTCCCCACGTCCATTAATAGGACAAGAACTTCATATACTACAAAAAAGAACAGACATTCCTTTAGAAAAGCTAACACAAAAAATACAAGAATAAACTCCATCATCGTCAAATACTCTTCCAAATAAATAAAGTTTAAAAACTATACAAACAACAACCAATAGTTCAGGAAGGCCCAGAATTAGAACAATAAATAGGCAAAATCAAATATAGAAAACATACACCTAATCCTTCTAAATATTCAACAACCAGAAATTATTCCCCACGGCCAACCCTTCCTGATATTCAATATAAAAAACGATATCAATTTCCAGACAAAATATTCCACTGATTCCATTCATGAATGGAATATAGATGGAAAAATCTGAATATAAAATTACATGCATGTTTCATGTAATGGGCATATATGCAGCCGCTTATGGGGCACAACAACAAATAGAAGAACATCAAACCGGTAAACTTATTATTGTAGGTTTCACTGATACATTAAAGTTCTGGTGGGATAATGCTTTAACCTATGACGAACGAAACTATGTTCTAACCCATACTACGACGGTTCAACAAACAGGAGCTCATGGGGAAATAGAATTTGTCCAACAACAAAATTGTGTTGAAATTTGTTGCGTTCTGATCTTCCGGCGGTCAATCGATCAAGGCCCAAACGGAACCACGCGTTCCAAGACGGACGAAAAAGCGCAACACAAAATAGAATGCGAAAGAAAGAGGAGGACGAGGGCTCTGAATGCAAGGTCTTTTAGGTGAAAAGCCTCTTTTTGACTAAAAAGGGGAAAAACCACGATGACGGACGGGGGTCCGTGAGATCTCACTATTACAGAAGAGAAGTACAACTGGGCCCTTGGTGGTGCGATTTGTCACCACCGAGAATTACAAGTGTGAGGAACTTTATCTTTCTCTTTACTTTTCTCCTCTTCTCTTTGAAAATTGCTCTCTATATGAGCTCAAAAAATGGTTTTGCAGAATCCGCTCTCTGTTGCCTGAAGGGAGGTATTTATAGGGAAAAATTGTACCGTTGGGAAAGGACACATGGCACTGGCATGTTAGAGACGCCTGCCACCTACCCTGTTGGTGCGGCATGTCAGGGACACCTGTCACCAGCTCTGTGGATGCGACGCCTGCTCTGCAGATATGGGGTGTCAGGGATGCCAGCTTTGCGTATCCGGCGTGTCAGGAGCCGTTGAATTTTCATGATGGCGCGTGCTTCTTGGTCATAGTGAACCATCTGAGTTGGCATGCTCGGTCATTTTGGCTTCTTGTACGAAGGCGCCAAGGCTGTTCTCGTCTGTTGGAAGTCCTCTGGATCTTTTCCTAGCCCTCGGATTCGTTGGGCTAGGGTTCTCGGATGTTTCTCGAATTTCCCTGATGACGTCAGCACCTTGCGGCGTCCTCGTGCACTTTTGGGTCAAACTGGCCTCCCGAACCTTTGTCGCTACTTGGGCTTCTGGGGCACTTAGCCCATGTTCTCGGGCTCAGTGATTGTGACTTTGGGCCTTCCTTTTGGGCCGTGTTTTATGGGCTCTAGTATTGGGACCCAACACTAGCCCCCCATGCCAAAGGGTTGGAGGTCCTCGACCGTTTGGCATGGCGTCACTGCTCTTCTTGGGAGGCTGACTTTTTCCTGTGACAGTTTGTCCGTGTGCGCACCGTGGCCTACGAAGGACGTCTCTAGGAAGAAAAAACACGGCCGTTCAGCTTTGGGTTTAGGCTTTTCGTGGCGCTAGTCTGAGACCACGTGTGTCCTCAGAGGGAACGTGGCGCAAGGTTTGGTGAAGAAATGTCCCAGAGCTTCTTTTGAGTCCGAGACCTTTCCAGCGCCATCGTTCGGGCTTCTGTAGAGTATTTAATGCTGGATTGATGGGCTGACAGACACCTTGGGAAGCCAAAGCCACGATTTCTCTGCAGCGAATGGCCAAGCGACGCGTGGCGAGGGGTAATGAGTACGCCTTTTTGAATTTCAAAAACAAATAAGTTGGCCTTCTCATTTCCGGCTCCTCACTTCTGCGTTCGCCTTCGTTTTCCTTGCTAAGTGTCTTCTCCCTTCGCTGAAGCTTTTTACTCTTCGTTCTTCCTCTGTCTTTTTCTTCGCTGGTTTTCCATGGCTCCTGGAGTAAAGGAGATTGCCTCTTCGATGACACTTGGCAAGCTTGAGGACATTCGAGGGCGGTATGGAATCCCCGATTCCATGGCCATGGTGGTTCCCGAGCCTGGCGATAGGGCGTGCAGCCCACCTAACGGTTTCATCGCCGTGTACGAAGTCCACCTCAAGGGTGGGCTCCATTTTCCTGTTCCTGAAGAGCTTTACCTCGTTATGATGGGCCTTGGCATTCCTCTTGCCAGGCTTCAGCCAAATACGATCAGGTATTTGGTTTCCTTGTGCGTTTTCGCCCGTTGTCATGACAAGCTGTTGGACACCCTCATGGTCAAGGTTATGTTCTGTTTTACGCATAACCTTTACTGGATTACGATGACCCCACGCTCGGACTTTTCCGTAATGTCTGGGGGGAACCCGGACTCCATTAAGAGGTGGAAGGACAAATTCTTCTTTCTGGGCGTCCGGAAGAATTGGGCCATCTCCTTTCTTTGGGGGAATGTGGCCAGTTAGTACTGTTCGGATCCCTCAAGGGACGAGAGGGATGCTGTGAAGGAGTTCTCGGACCTAATGATGGCCAATCTTAGGGGCTTTCACGAGAACAAACGCAATATCTGGCTGTCGTTCGAGAACTTCGAGAAAGCAAAATGGGGGCCACAGTCCGAGACATCCATTGTAACTCCTCCTGAGAAGTCAAAGAAGAAAAGACTGAGGAGGAAAGAAAAATCTCTGAGGATTGAGGGGCCTGCAGAGCGCGCGGAGAAGAGCCGTCCAATCGAGAGCTCAAAACGTCCGGCGACCATTGTTGAATACCCCTTGTCCGATGATGACGACGATGATGACTTTGATGACAACGCTGTGATTGCCCCTCTTTTTAAGAGGTCGAGGACTGGCCCTTTACCAGAGTCCTCGGGGACTGAAGGTCCCGCCCCTTCTTCATCGGTTGATTCTCTCGGCAGGTCTTCGGGGACGATCGTGGAGCTCTCGGACGCCCATTCTCCCGATGATGAGTGGGAGATCAGCGGGAACGCCAGGAGTAGACTCATTATCGGGAGGATGAACCATTCTTAAAAAAACGGTTTGTTGCTAGCCTGCCAAATTTATTTGCCAAACGTATTCTTACCAAGCTCAGTAAGCATTTCGGGGGTAAAGCGATCCCATGGAAAGAAATAACTTATGGCCAACCTTTTGCATTTATCAAAAAAACAAGAATTGCAATTTTGTCAAAAATATAAAGAACAATCCAAATTTCATAAAAATAATAAGAAATTTAAAGTCCAATTAGGCTCATTCTGTCAACAATATGGAATGGCAAAAACCAAAGCACTTCTTAATCTAAACCAAAATAATCTAAGAAACATTATAAACATGATAAACCACAAAATACATATTACCAAAAACAACACAAGAAAACTCAAAAGACAACATCAAAACCAAATACTCGACCATATTATCAACCATAACAATCTAAAATTCTTTGCTGGAAATGTAAACGATTAGGACAAAAATCTAATCAATGTAAATTAAAAAAGAAAATCAATGAACTATTCAAAGATGATGAACAAATGTGTAACTTACTATCCTTATTAATAAGTGATTCAGACGAACCTAATAGCCAATCTTATGACCATGAACTATATGAAATTCAAGAAAATGAATCAAGTATTGCATCTTTGTCTTCTGAAACAGAAGAAAAAGACAATAAAATAACAGAATTATAACACCTATACGATTGTAAATTACAACTTAATATGCTAAGAACAAATGATGAAAAAAAAAATCACCTTTATATCATAAACAAAATTGAAGATCCGAATATTAAGAGACACTATTTATTATAACTTAAAGATATAATTACGCAAAAACAAAAATTAGAAATTATTGAGCCATTCAGCTTATGAAAAGTATTTGAAAAATATCCATCTCAATCATTATTCCAACAAATAACAACAAGATATTTACAAAAAGAAATAAAACAATTAAAAAAATAAGTAAAAGAGTTAAAAGCTCAATTACAAGAAATGAAATTTAATGAATTACAATTAATATAAAATTATTAATACTAGAATCTAAACAAACTACTCCAGAGACAAATTATAAACCAACCTATAACTGACCAACGATCAACATCCCAACCAATAAATGCTAATGAACAATACTTACAGTTAATAACAAAAATTAATTTTCAAATCACATTAGTTATAAATTATAAATACCAAGTCAAATTCATAGTCATATTAGATACGAGAGCGGATCAAAATTGTATTTAAGAAGCATTAATTCCAAATTAATACTATCAAAATATGACAGAAAAATTACACACAGTAAATAGATCAAGATTAAATATTAAGTACCAATTAACAAATGCAGCAATTTATAATCACGGTCATTATTTGTAATCAACATTTATATTAGTCAAAGACCTCCAACAAGATATTATTTTAGGCAGTCGATTATTTACTCAAATATACGCTTTTACGGATTCAGCAGAAAGAATTTCTACCCAAGTATTAGGAACACCTGTTCTTTTCCCACTTATCTATTCTACATAACAACAAAAAATCCAAGCATTACAAGCAGCATCAATTTATAGACAAATTAGTGCTATTACCAAAAAGGAAAAACAAATACAATACTAAAAAGAAAAATTACAACTAGCAAATACAACAACAAATAACCAATCCCTTAGTACAAACAAAAGTCCAAAAATTACATCAAACATTTAAACAAGAAGCATGTTCAAACCTTCCCAATGCTTTTTGGAATAGAAAACATCAGGTAGAATTACTTTATCAAAAAGATTTTCATGAGTCGCAAATTCCTACCAATGCTATGCCAATTCAAATGGATCAGAAACTTTTAGAATATTGCAAGAAAAAGATTTAAGATTTATTAGACAAAAATTAATTAGACTATCTAAATCTCCCTGGAACTGCTCTGCATTCTATGTCATGAAAATGCAAAAGTTAGATTTTTAGGATTCAATATTTATCAATATACAATTGTACCTGTTGCATCAGCGGATTCCAACAAAGATCCGAATTGACCGAGCAAATCCTTTGGGCTCGCTCAGGCGGAATCCGTACAACACACGAGGGGTCTGGTGGCTTTGTGTTAGATTTAGTGGGAGCAATAAGGCAAGAGGAGAGAGAATAACGCACGGGGATTTATGTGGAAAAACCTCCTTTAATGAAAGGGAAAAACCACGGGACGCTAGGTTCGAAACGGTTCCACTATCGTTGAACAGGTTACAAACGCTCAATTTTGTAAAGTAGAAGGAAGCTACACAGAATTGTAAAGCGGGGGGATCTTGTCCCTTTTTCTCTATTCTTGTTCTATCACCTGGGCACTGCTTGAGTAGATGCCGGCCGCTTTTGTTTTTTCGGTCCTCCCTTTTTTAGGTGCTTAGATGAGGTATTTATAGTAGAGGATCTACCCTTGAAATGAGCCCACGTGGCGCTGGCGTGTGCAGAGAAGCCGGCCACCAACTCTGTCAATTCGGTGTGATGCATCAGGCATGTTGCGTGTAACGTCATTCTTGACGTGATCGAGCGTGCTCTGCAGGTCATTATTTCCTGTGGCGGTTGCGTGTTACAGGGAATGCGTGCTCCTTGGTAATAGTGAAACGTTTGAGCTGGCGCCCTCGGCCGTCCTGGGCTTCTTTCCTCCATTCTGGTGTCTCAAGAATGTCAAAATAGTCCTCGTCCTTCAAAAGTCTTCTTGGCCTTTGTCAAGTCCGCGGACTTGCGGAGTTAGATGTTCTCAGACTCTAATTGGGAGCCTGACCCGTGGAGGGTCTTTGAGCTTTCTGGGTTGAGTTAGTCTCAGGTGCTATCTCAGTCGTTTGGGCTCCTCGTGAGGTCCTCGGGTTCCTAAGGCTAGCTTAACCTCTCGGGCCAAGCTAGGCTCTTGAGAAAATTGAGATGTGGACGGCTGTCCTCAGGCCTCTTGGGCCAATCTAAAATCTTGGCCAAATTAACCTGGCGGGTCTCTTGGACCGTACGCTCGACTTTTGGGCTGTTCTTTATCGGCCCTGGGTATTGGGACCCATCAATATCCATTCAAAGATCAATAGAATTTTCAAACAAATTTTCAAATGAAATCAAAGATAAAAACCAATTATAGAGGTTCTTAGGATGTTTAAATAATATTTCAAGCCTCATACCTAAACTTAGGCAAATATGTGGACCTTTATATCGAAAGCTCCATAAGAATCCTCCAGTCTGGACGGAGGAACTTACCACGATAGTCAACAATCTTAAACAACAAATTCATCATCAACCATATTTAGGCATTCCACATCCTTGTGCATTTCCTATATTTGAAAAGGATGCTTCTGATATAGGGTACGGAAGTATTCTTAAACAAAAAATAAATTCAAGCATACATCGACAAATCATACAATTTCATTCTAGTTTGTAGCTTGGACTAGAAAAGAATTATTCAACCATTAAAAAGAAAATATTATCCATTGTTTTATACATATAAAAATTTCAAGATAATTTATACAATAATTATTTTTTATTATGCAGAGATTGTAAAGCTGCAAAAGATGTTTTGCAGAAAGATGTCAAAAATTTAGTTTCCAAACAAACTTTTGCAAGATCACAACCCATTTTATCTGTTTTTAATTTTGATATAGAATTTATCAAAGGATCTTCCAATTCTTTACTAGATTTTTTAACAAAAAAACTTTTATAGGGACACAATGCCGCCCAAATCCACCAAAGATAAAGCCAAAACTATTCAACCTCATCCAACCGACCAAACTGAATATATAACCAAACCCTTAAAGATGCATGTTGCAATAACAACTCTTTATACACAACCCCTACTCAAAGACATGCTAACCATAACTATAGAATATTTTATCCCAACTCGTTATAAAACATTGCTGAGATCCTCAAAACCCAACGGTATTATGAACTTATTCTTATTGACACTAATTCCATTGAACTTAAGCACCATAAGAACCCAAAGGATGATTTCATCATTCATTCCACTTGTCAAATCGAAAGAGTTAGACAACCCCAGGAAATTGAACTCTGCCTGGAAATTGAAACTATTTTCTGTCCATTATCAACCCATAGGACATACATACCAAGATTATAAAACAGTTTGGTATAATGTCTTTTATTTTCGCACTTATAATCATTCTTGGTTTGACCAAAATTGTCCAAAAAATTTACCCCAATGGTTTACCGAATGGTGACTCTATTTTGGCCCCATTCCTTCAATTTATCCAACAAATGTCAATGAAGCCATATTCTATTATGACAAGTTATGTAATAATGTTTTTCCTAATCATAAAAAAATTGTCTTTTATATTGATTACTCCATATCAAGGATTATGGTTTAGGCTTTCACATGCCAGTTATATTACAAAGGCATCCCTTTATCAATTGTTCGCATGTTTAGAATCAAATGGTGGGATAAATTTGATCACTCCATGATCACCCCCATAAAGATTCAAGCAGATATTCAAGCCCTTATGGCAATCAAGCAAACCTTAAAGGAAGTATCCAACGCTTTACAACTCCTTTCCCTTTGGTATTATCAACCCATACACCAACGGCTCCACTGGCTCCTATCTTGGCTTCGCCTACTCTATCTGTTATTTCCAACAAGTGATCCAGAGACGTCCGCACAGCTCAACTAGAGGCTAGAAGGCCCAAGTGAATGATATGCTTGAACACAGACATACTATTTACTATTCAAGCTATTATGTATGCCAAGAAGGCCCACATCAAAAAGTGCTGGGCTAACATTTTTGAAGTACTATATTTCGGTACTTCTAATGAACCTCCATCCCACACACCTAGTTTGCATCCGAAAGATTTGGCTGGTTATGCTCAAGATCCGTTTGACTTCTGAGTATACGAAAAAAAATTTAACATTGTGTTAATATGCATGTATCCATCCCTTCTTCAAAAATTTTGCAACTTATGTCCAAGATGCAATTATTCAACAGCCTGCTACAACGTTGCAAATTTATCAATGGAAATAATTTATCAATCACAACCGACAATTTTATCCATGGATTCAAGATCTCTGGCAGTACATTCAACTTTTGTCAACGCAAAAAGCAAATATCAGCAGATAAAGCCAAAAGAGACCATGACAAGAAATCAACAGCAAAAGCAGACGCACTAACAACAGTAATATTCGTCATCATCAAAAGAAGACAAAAATGACGGGTGGTTGAAGACCGATGAATTGACAAGTACCAACTACTCAACACATGCCAGCTAACCACCTATCCACCTAACAATTGAATGGCCAAGATTCGCCAACTATCAATGGTTCAGATCGATTGAAGACCTTTATATAAAGAGGTTCAAGTTTTCATTCAAGATATCAAAATATTTACCAAGTTCTCAAACCTTTTCTATTTGTACCCCATTTCCCTATGTTGTATCTCATTTCTCTTGTATCCCAATTTTCAAATTTCTTTTATCATCAAATTGTAAAACATTTCCATTATCAATAAAGTTAAAAGATTATCAAGCCTGTTCTGGAATAATTTCTTTCTTTACGGTTGTTATATTAAATTTGAGTTATTTGATCCTGCAATAACTCCAATTTAATATAACAATAAAAAAAGATAAAAAATATACCAGAAGCTGGATAAAATCTTCGAGCTTTATTGATATGAAAATTGTTACAAAAATTTGCTAGAAAATTTTGAAGGTTGGAATACAAGCGGAAAATGGTATACAAGCTATAGTAAGGAAAAAGGAAGACAACTTGAGAGCTTTATAAATTTTCCGATACCGTGAATGAAAACTTAAACATTCTTATATAAGGGTCTCCAATAGATTTAAACCGTTGATAATTAGATGATCTTGATTGTCTATTTCTCAAGTGGGTAGGTGGGTCGCTGATATGTGATGAGTAGCTGGCACATGTCCATCCATCAGTCTCCCATCTACCAGTCTGCTTTATCTTCTTTTGATAATGATGAATCTTACGGTTGATAATGAGACTATTTTTCCCTGTTGCTAGTCAAAAGTGAAATATGCTATCTACCATAATTGATTAACTTTTTTGCATATTTTGTCGTCCATATTCGGTCAGGACACATCATCCCGCAATAATATTCTTTACTGTTGATAAATTATTGTTGTCTTTGTAATTCTATCACAGGTTGAGTAAAAATTGCCTCGCGAATATAATTTGGATAATCAACAAAAAAGAGATGAAGTTGAATACCTACAAATTAACACATATTAATTTTTTTTTTTAAACTCAAAAGTTAGATGGATCTTGAGCATAACCCACAAAATCCTTCGGATACAAACTGGGTGTGCGTGATAGAGGTTGAGTAGACGAGCCAGAAGACAGTTCTTCAACAATGTTGGTCCAACTCTTTTTGATGTGGGCCATCTTCACATACATAGTAGCTTGAATAGTATGCATGTGTTCAAGTATATTAATCATTTGGACCTTTTGGGCTTATAATTGAATCATGCGGACATCTCTAGATGACTTTTTTGAAATAACAGACGGGGTAGGCAAAGCCATCTTAGGAGCCGTTAGTGTCTGGGTTGATAATACCAAAGGAGGAGTTGTCAAGAGAGGTAAGCCTTTGATACTTCCTTTAAGGTTTGCTTGACTGCTTTGAGGGCTTGACTATATTCTTAAATTTTCATAACGTGATCATAGAGTGATCAAATTTGTCCCACTATTTGATTCTAAATTTAAGAACAATTGATAAAGGTACACCTTCGTAATATGGCTGGCAGGTAAAGGCCTAAGCAATAATCAATGGTATGGAGTAATCAATATGAAAAGCAATCCTTTTATGATAGGGGAAAACATCATTGCATAATTTTTCATAATATAATCAGGCTTCATTGACAATGGCTAAATAAATAGAAGGAATGGGGCCAAAATATAGCCACCATTCAGTAAACCAATGGGATAAATGTTTTGAACAATTTTAGTCAAACCAGATAAACCAAGAATGGCTGTAAGAACAAAGATAAAAGGCATTATACCAAGCTATCTTATAATCTGGGTAGGTATACCCTAGGGGTTGATAATGGACAAAAAATGATTTCAAGTCCGAGGCATTAAGGGCAATTTCCTGGAATTGTCTAACTCTTTTGATTTTACAAGTAAAATAAATAATAGAATCATCCTTTAGGTTTTTATGATGCTTAAGCTCAATAGAATCGGAGTCAATAAGGATAAGTTCATAATTCTGATAGGTATTGATGATCTCAACAGTATTGTATAAGTTGTTTGGATAAAACAATGTACTGGACCACACATCCACAAATCATACGATTTCATTCTGATTTGTGGTTTGGATCACAAAAGAATTATTCAACCATTAAAAAGAATTTTATCCATTGTTTTATACATATGAAAATTTCAAGATGATTTATACAATAATCATTTTTCATTACGCATAGATTGCAAAGTTGCAAAAGATGTTTTGCAGAAAGATATCAAAAATTTAGTTTCCAAACAATTTTTTGCAAAATTGCAAGCCATTTTATTCGTTTTTTATTTTGATATGAAATTTATCAAAAGATCTTTCAATTATTTACTAGATTTTTTAACAAGAGAATTTTTATAGGAACACAATCCGCCCAAATCCACCAAAGATAAAGTCAAAACTCTCCTAGGTATTCTCTACCTACCCACCTATGTCGGTTTCGGGTACAGGTACCCTTTTGTTGAATGTCGTTCGAGCTTTTCCTGAAAGTATGACATGGGTTACTTCAGCGCTGTAGCGCCTGGTACTCGAACATTGTCAAAACTATTCAACATCATCCAACCAACCAAACCCTTAAAAATGCATGTTGCAATGACAGTTCTTTATACACAGCCCCTACGCAAGGACATGCTCACCATAACCAATAGAATATTTTATTCCAACTGCTTATACAACACTACTGAGATCTTCAAGACCCAGCAGTATTATGAACTTATTTTTATTGATTACCAATTCCATTGAAGTTGAGCACCACAAGAACCCAAAGAATGATTTCATCATTTATTCCACTTGCAAAATCAAAAGAGTTAGACAACTCCAAGAAATTGCCCTCAATGCCTGGAACTTGAAACTATTTTTTCATCATTATCAACCCATAAGGCATACATATCAAGATTATAAAACAGCTTGGTATAATATCTTTTAACTTCATTCCTACAGTCAATCATGGTTTGACCAAAATTGTCCAAAAAATTTACCCCATTGGTTTACTAAATTGTGGCTAATAAAGAAAGAATATATCACAAAACCATTGTTCCAATTATACCATATTCCCTACATGTGAATGCGCTTCAATAACATTGACATATAGGGATCATTGGACAGAAAATAAAATAAAACACATGAGAAATGGATATCCCATTGATTAGAACTGAAGGAATACCTCATTAAACAAAAATATAGAGAGAGGGAGAGAGACATCTCATGGTTAAATCCAAATTAGGAAGTTGCAGATTTAACAGCATTATGAACTCCAAATACTAAAATAAATGTAGCAGTATGCAGATTGCAAGCATAAAATCACCATATTCGAAGTATCTGAAGCCAAGAAGGTACTATGCCTAAATTCTAGACAGGTAAACTGTGACCAGACCATCATATTTGAAGTAAAATTACAGGTAAGTACACCGAGCAGCAGACATGTACAGCAGTCCATTTAATCAAATGAAACATTTCATTGTCTGCAATCACAAAATCACCACAACCATTTATAGCAACTGCACCCAAGAAGCTGTCATATACCTGAACCAAACATCCATTAACAATTCAATTCATCGTTCAACAATCAAACATAAGGCAGTAATCTTCACGTAAATGCAAGAAAGTAATAGATCACCAGAAGCTAATATGCCAAATATGAGAGTCACATTGACTCAAAGCATAATGGCATTGTAGTGTGTGATTTGTTCTACTGATGGAAATCATTGCACATAAAATACTAAAAATCTATCCAAGACTATTAAAATGACATGAAACTAGCCAGAGCATTATAACCAAAAAAACAAAAACCAAAAAAAGATTCAATAATATCTATATAGTTCTTATTTCCATAACCTTTCACCCAATTAAGGTGTATGTAGAATATAAGAACCATAGAGACACAGTCTGAGTTATATCAGCATGTTATACAGATCAAAAGCAATCGAAGAATGTAATATAATGTAATGAAACAGGACTAACAATGCAAAGATAGATGAGTGAAAGATTAAACGAGAAAGTAAGAAATGACAATTTTCTAGTAGTTGTAGCAAGCTTGAAGCAGCACCCATACAAGATGATTTAGTATGGTTCAAGCACAACAAACATTGACTTAATAACATACGTGTGAGAAAGAATGGTCTAATTGAGGTTAGATACAGTAGGAGGGAACGACAACTGCCTTTCTGCTTCCACATATTATTGCTGTGGATAGCATCTCGATTTGTTGATGCTGACAACTGCCTTAGCTGCAAATGTTACACATTTGGTGACTGTATATTTGAAAATGTGTTCAAGCTTTTCTATTTCAACCTTATCCTTACCTTTGGAATGTAAAATTGCAGTCAATATCTAGCTTTCTTAAGTTTAAAATATTCCAGAACAAATGACTACGTTCATTGGCTTCCTCGAGGTAAAGTTCATTTTGCAACAGGTAAGTTGTTTAACGGCAGCTTCCTCGAGGTAAAATTTGTTTTGCAACAGGTAAATTGTCTTACGGAGCTTGGCCAAGATGGAAAGGAAAACATGGACTTAAGGACAATGTACTCTGAGGAAGTCAGAGTTCATTTTAGGAATAACCAACAAGGGAAGTATGTCTGTGCAATTTGGAATAGGAAACTGCAAAGCTTGAAAGCACCTGTGGAACAACCAGGCCATTCCAAAATGGCCGTTTACTCTAAACTAAGGGAGACCAGGCTAAATTTTTCCTCATCTCTATGGGAATTTCCATCAAAATGATGTTTTTGGAGAGTATATAAAACATAATCCTAGATGTTGTTTATCCTAGATTCACAAATAGGAAATGCCAAGCTAACATAACAGTAAATCTACAAAGGTAAACCAAAGAGAAATCATATGGACCCCAAATTGTTATTTAAATACGAAAAAGTACAAAGGACAAACAAGAATGAAAAAGCATTATAACATTCTGTATCAAATTTAAATTCTTCGTTTCTATATAGGATGCAACCCTTGGTGCTTTTGGCTCAATAATCTATCATTCACATATCCAAAGAAGTTATGAAACACAAGGATGAAAATGTGATGCCTTTTGTCCACAAGATATTACCATGGCTTCATACTAAACGATTTTACACATTGTTAAAATCCATTACAATGAGAACAGCTGACTTTGTGATATGTCTAGGATATATGAGTCAGAAAGGCCCTAGGATATTTCTCAAGTCTCTTTGGGAGCTTTGAACAAAACTGATTATTCAACAAATGTAATTTGTCATTCAGCTTAAAGGGCAGGCAAGGCTTGAGGGCAGGGGGCATGTCTTCCCAGCAAAGGAGATGCATATGCAATTATTTATATTTGTGACAGAATGGCCTCAGAAGGCAATATTATTGTCATAAATGATTTTGTGATAAATAAAACAACGATCAAATTAAGCATCCAAGACAGGGCCTAGCATACCAGCTTTAAAAATATGCAGCTTATACTCACCCAACCAAGCCATTTCATGATCAAGAATTTCAACCCAAGGGAAGACAGGTTTCAAAAGATCAAGCAAGAACTACAACAGCAAAGGCTCATGATTCTTGGGAATCAAATTACTGAGGAGAAGCAACATTTTTAATGAAAAAAATAAGCAAGGGCAAGAGATCATCAAAAGAAGATTCTGGAAGTTGAAAATTCTTCACATACATGAAACCAGGAAGCAATCAGTGATCAACATTCTACAATGAAATGATGCTTAACTAGGTTAGAACCACTAAGAAGATTGCTAAGAAGCAAACATAAATATATATATATAATACATAATAAGAGACATCAGCTACTGAGAAAATCTTATACCACAACACAAGGAAAATAGTCCAGGGTAAAAGGGAGACACAGCGCAGAAAAACCATGAGTGTAGCATCATCACACGAGAGCTAAAAAAATAAAAAAGCTGCAATTTTAAGAATATTCAAAAGATGCACATGGCTCCAACATCCTAGGAAAAGGAGAGGTTTATAGGTATACAATTGTACTCAAGTTATAGAGAGGTGGCTTATGTGATTCAAACACACAAACTCCAAATCACAACCGATGACCTTACCGCTACACTAAGATCCACCTTTTTAAGCAAACAGACAATAGCAGAGTTTAAACAAGCATGCTTTTGCTGATCGCTAACTACAAGTAAACTTGCTTTCAACAAACATACCAACTAACAAAACAAATACAAAAACAGCGAGGGGGGTGATCACCGAAAACCCAAAAACCTAGCAGAAACATAAAAAAGACCCATAAAATAGGTTAATGAAACCATTACATTCAGTCATGCTTCACCACTTCCGATTTTGGTCTTCAGCTTTTGATATCTCGTTTTAAAATTGAGAAAATTTACATTTACCAAATTGAACTTGATATATTTACAATGATTAAAAATACAGGTATATCAACACAAACGAGTAATATCATGAGTTATGCTGTGGCCATATTAGTCTTTTTTTTTTTGGGGNTGTTTGTCAATTTGCGGCCTTTTGGAAATAGAGTGTTGTCCATAAGTCTTAATTGTCTCCCTTGTTCATATAAATTCTAGACTCCCTTTTGATTGTCTAGAATTGTTTTGGAAATTTTACATATAGTTTTGCATCTTCATAGGAGAACAATTTAAATCTTAGATGCAAAAAAATGATTGCTTATTGTAACAGTATTAGAAAATTTCTCACATAGATCAACTACAGGGAGTGATAAATGGAGGGGCTACCCAAACACAGCCAAAATTGACAACTGCGTTATAAACTTCCACACATTTCATTTTTATTCCAAACTTTTATCAGAGTCCGTCATAAAGTGAACTAAATAAATTGGGTCACTTTTATTCCAAATTGCTAAAATTGGTTAATTTCTTGTAAATAAAAAACTGGAATTTAATGGATACTTTTACAAGAATTTTTTAATAAAACTAGTAAGTTTGCTCCACACCATGCTCATCTAGTCATAAAATGATGTAGAATAAGCTCCTCCTACCACAAACAGAAAAATAAAGACGAGGCAAATGCACTACGTAATTATCAACGAGAATTGCAAAAGGACAATGATTATCTCAAAAGACAAATATTTACCTCAGTAATAGGGTGGCATTCTCTGATACATTCCCCCAGGTGGACCTTGAGGAGCTGCCTGTGATGTAGGATACTGGTGCTGCGCCGGAAATCCAGCCGAACTCAATCCATAGGGTCCACTTTCCGGATAACCCCCAGCAGCCGGCAATGGCATTCCCATGGAGGTCTGTGGCAATCGATATGATCCAAACTCACCAGTCCCCGTCCCCGCAAACTGCAAGCCACCATAGGAACCACCACCCATACCAGAACCACCATAGCCACCAACAGGCACCGGGCTAACCGCTGAGCCCAAAGTCGGGCCACCCATAGAAGTCATCGAAACCTGATGACCCAAACCCAACGGCGGAGCCTGGTGAGTCCCAGTCCCATACCCTCCAAACGATCCCATTGCAGGTCCACCAAACTGTGGATTCATTGAGCCAGGCACTGAATTGGTCACCAACCCACCCATTCTCTCTCCTCCGACCTCCCCTCCAGGAGCGGAATTCTGAGTTGTTAGCTTCCCTTTCTTCCCATCAACAGCCAATTTGCAAACCAACTGGTGTCCATCAATGTTCTTCACGGGCTCAGTGAGCGACGCCTTCGCTCCTTCTTCAGTCTTGTACACGAAGAACGCGAAGCCCTTGAGCTTCCCTGGATGCTTATCAAACCCCAAAGGCCCCTCCTCAATTTCTCCATAGACAGCAAAATGATCCAACAGCCTCTCTGCCGGTAACTCAAACGGAATATTCCCCACGTAAATCTTCCTCGCCGCCACGTCCTCGCTGTTCGGACCTCCGGAGGACATACCCGCAGCGGCTAGGTGAGTCACTGTCATCCTCCCGTCGATTTTCTTGCTCGGCTGCTTCAGGGCCAGGAGAGCGCCATCGGCGTGCTTGAACGTAACAAACCCGTATCCCTTCGATTTTCCGGTGGTCTTGTCGGTGATGACGACGGCTTCTTCAAGGTCTCCGTAAGAGGAGAACAGCGAGCGGAGGGAGTCGGTGGTGGTTTCGCCTCCAAGACCGCGGACAAAGAGCTTTCGGCGGGCGGGGTCAGCGTCAGCGATAGATCGGACGGCGGATAGGACGTCTGGATGGCGAAATACGGCGTCTTGGAGGATGGAGACGAGCTGGACTTGTGTGAAGGGCTCGATTAGCTTGCAAGCGTCTTCGGAGGTTAGGGTTTCCGACAGAGGTGCCGCAATGCCGTTCTCCTCGGCCTTGCGTTTCTTTGAGGGATCCATCAGAGAGAAACACAGCAGAGAGGGATCGATAACAGAGGGGGTAAGTGGAAGGGAGAGTGAGAAGAAGCGTTTGTACACAGAAAAACCCTAGTGCTAAGAATGGGAAGCGAAGTTCTAGAATTGAACGGCAGCCTGAGTCAAGAGAAGAAACGACACCGTTTAGTTAGCCTGATTTGACCGGTACTTTGCCGGTTTTAGATGAGCGAATTCAAAACATAATAATTAAATTATAAAAATTATTTTCCAAAAAATT
>JAODPA010098152.1:0-52564 GCA_025585075.1 Nepenthes mirabilis
GAGCGCCCAGCAGGCGCCAGCCTGCTGGCAGGGCTTCGGCAGCCCGGACCCGAATTCTTTTCCGATTTTTCTTCCGATACCAAACCTTAATCCTCCCATAGAATTAATATAAATCATTATCATCCTAATTACCTCATTAATATCGAATTCTTAAATTCGAAACCTCACACAGGCCCTATCTGTGGTTATCTAATATTAACTACCATCTTTGTGGCGAGGCCCTATCTGTAACTATCTGTTATTAACCGCCGTCTCTGTGGCAATGCCCTATTTGTGGCTATATATTATTAACCTTCGTTTCTGTGATGAAACCCTATCTGTGGCTATCTATTACTAACCTCCATTTCTGTGGTGAAACCCTATCTGTGGCTATCTGTTATTAACCTCCGTCTCTGTGGTGAGGCCCTATTTGCGACTATTTGTTATTATCCACCGTCTTTGTGGAAAAGCCCTATCTGTGGCTATTAGTTATTAACTGCTATATCTATAGCACGGTATCGCATCTGTGATACCTCTCCCAATGAGAAGAATCTACTCCCTTTCTGCCAGTAGGAAGGTTGAGTTCTGGTTGTAATTGACCAGTCATGTCTTCTAATATTGAATGGAGATTTTATAAGATAATCAAATATCTCACTTATTTTCATTCTCGGTTTTGAAATCTATTTGCAAACCCTTCTTCTAATTTATTGAGCATGTTGTTATTATATCTATAAATTTATATGATACTTGTTAAATTTTAGGCTCACATTTTCTATTTTATCCCTTCAAAGTAGAGGATTTGGATACATTGAAGGAATATAGATGAGATCTGATGCAGCATCATAATTTCGATGAGCATTATACTACTCTAATATTGTTGGATCAATATATTCTGATGTTGTTAGATTTTCTATAATATGTGGTTGAGTTGTTGAATTATTTATTTATTTTTTTACGACTGTTTGTAAAGCAGGTCATATTTATTTTGTATAGACGATTGTTTGATAATATCTTATGCAATTTTTTTTAATTTATTGGGTAATGTGCATTTGGTTTGGCACATTCGAGTCTGAAATTTATAAGAATAATAATTAAAATTTAATCAAAAAATTTTATTTAACCTATTTAGTTCGAATTTATGATACCCTCCAACTCTAGCTAGTGTCTACGAAGGATCCTTCTGGCTCTAAACATTTTCTCCCCATAGCAGATGAGTGATGCTTTGGGATGCAAAGTACAGAGAGCACCTCCATTTATAACCGAAAAGGAATATCAACAAGCATTAAATGGGGAAAATTGTGCATCCCAATACTTGGCAGAGAATCAAATAAAACCTGGCCAAACAAAGTAACGAATTGGTACAGTATCTGAGAAGGAGAACGCATGAAGATCTGCTGTCAACGTCCCATTATAAACATGCTAGGAGTTAAAAATTTAGACCTTCCGGCATAAGAGGCTAATGCTGGGTACAGCTGTGACGGAATGGATCCTAATCCATATAGGACCCTCCGTCAGATACATACAGAACTTAAATCATCTAACTTCTGCAGAAATTTTGACGGTCTCATCTATAATTAGATCAAAACCAAATGTACAACTTGTATGAAATAACATGTACAAGTACACAACTATTCAAATACTATAAATTTTCCTACAACACACGTACACCGAATCACAAACTGTCATAACATCCATGGCTTCAACATAACACACTTTGTCTAATATTTTAATTCAGAAGGAGGTGCCATCTAGGACCTATATATATTCAAAATATCAGAATAACATGGAAGTAACTAATTCCATAAGTCAACCTGCAGAAGTAAGAACAGAACATACATCATAATATGATATTTTTACGTTATCGTAATATACTATATTCTTTTCAAAATGGTAGCTACAAGACTCCAAAATCCTTTGATCCATCGAAATCCTTAAGGGTCGTCAAAGCTTACAAGCTTTCCCTTCTTCTAACTAATCTGATTTCGATCCTTTTCAGGCTTTTGCTTATCTGAAGGGAAACAGAAAGCAATGAGTGAGCTTAATAGCTCAGCAAATGTACCCAAAACAGTGAAAATATATAGTTTTACATATATACAGAACATACACTTGCTTTTAGAAGAGAACTTAAAAGGGATGCGAGAAAATCATACATGCAGGCGAGAGAACAGAAGCATAAATACAATACAGAATACTAGGAAGCCTATTACAGTGCAGAATACTTGAAAACCTATTGCGATGCAGACCAGAAAACCTATTACTTTCAAATCCTTAGTTCCTGATTCAGAATTCGGTTCAGAGTCCATATTTCAGAACAGTAACCTAATCCTCAGTTTAGAATCTATATATCAGAACATTACTTAGTTCTCGATTCAGAATCCATATATCAGAACATTACATAATTCTTGGTTCAGAATCCATATATCAGAATATTACCTAATTCTCGGTTCAGAATCTATATATCATAACAGTCAGTTTCTTTTTTAAATCTATTATCTTCCATACTTTACATCCCGATGGCAGGATGGTTTATGATTAGTTTAGTCTTTACATACCCTCCATACTTTACATCCCGATGGCAGGATAATTTCCATTCACTTTAGTCTTTACATACCCTCTATACTTTATATCCCGAGAGCAAAATAATTTTTGTTCAATTTAATCGTTACATACCCTCCATACTTTACATCCCGATGGTAGGATGATTTCTGTTCAATTTAGTTCCTTACATACCCTCTATACTTTACATCCCGATAGTAGGATGATTTCTATATTCGGTTAGCTATTATTCAATACAATTCTGATGCCTGTTATTCAGTGTTTTGATGCAGTAACCTAAGAACGAGGTCATAGACTAGCTATACCAAAATCCTACTATTTTACTTAACTGAAGATATTTTTATCCTTATTTCCTTAGTCTTAACTCTCCAGATCTCGGAAACCATTCCAATTCATACAACTAAACATTCAGTCAGTTTTAGAGTTTCTTTATAATTTAATGATACAATCTCAGGTTAATCCTCAATTAACACTTCCATTCACAAGATTCACACCTTTGAACATTCAGTCACTTTAGAACTCCTCTATAATTGAACAATACAGTTTACAATTTAATTCATAAGTACAAATCCAGTCCAACCTATATAAGTAACTCTTAGATAACCTCAGAACACCTAAGAAGCTTAACAGTATATTCCTATGGGACTTTTTTTATTAAACATTAATCGGTAATTCTTCAGATAGCCTTAGAATATTCCAGAAGATTAACAGTGTATTTCTATGGGATTTTTTAAACTAAATCTTAATCTATAATCATTCAGATAGCTCCAGAACATCTCAGAAGTTCTACGGTATATTCTTGTAGGACTTTTCAAACTAAGATTAACTCATAGTTCTTATCATATTACAGAGTCATGATTGCACCTCTAATTTTGAGGAACTAAAGCATCGAAACCCTAATTTCCTGACCTATGGTTTCACACGAAGCTGTCGGACCATAATCAGACACCCTATGCATATATAGTTAGGAAATGGAAGCCCTATATTGCGATACATACATAAAAACTTAAAATATATCTGATTAATTTACAAAAACATGCTTCGTATGCATTAAACAGGGAGACAGTGATTTAGAGTATAAATACATTTTTAGAGATATAGAAAAGTAGTAAAAACAGAGAGTAACGTCCGGGGCACACTTGCCTTAGCCTGTTCTACCGTTATTTTTACCCGGATCGAATCGAAACGGGCAAATTTTTCCCTCTCCTTCTCTTTTCTTCCTCTCCCTTCCTCTTCCTTTGCATTCTACTGTCTGCTATCGAGGGCCACCCCCCTCTCTCTCCCTCAATTCCTCTTTTAAAAGCGTAGAAAGAGGAAGCACGCACATGTCACATGACGGGCGCTCGAGTGCACGTCGAGCGGCCATCGAGCACCCAGGGGCGCAAATCAATGCCCAGGTTAGCGCCCGAGCGCTCCCATCGCAAGCCCATCCCGCTCCTGTGTCGCCTCAGGCAACCAGCGATTGCATGCTCGAACAAAATGGCGCCTTCCCGGCGCTCGAGCAACCATCGAGTGCCGGCCCCCTTTCATCTACCCTCTTTGCCTACTTTAGCTAATTTACTTCAGTACCCATTTATCCCTTATTTTTAAACCTAATCATGATCATTTTTAACTTAATCACCCCATAATTATCAGATTTCGGAATCAGGATCTCACACTCTCCCCCACTTACAGAAATTTCCTCCTCAAAATTTAACGATCCTTAAATTTTTAGAATTAAGGAACTTTCTTAATATCTCCAGTTCATTTCTAAATCAGGATGGTTATCCTAAAAAACCATATGCTTCAGAATTGCCTTGATCCTCACTATTTGACATGTCCTTTCCAGATCCAAATTCATTAAGTCTAAAGGCAATCCTATTTCATTAACCACTTTTCTAACTTAATTTCGAACCTTAAACTAACAAAATGCCTCATTTCATTGGTATGTCATCAAGTCGACATTTTTCCTTAGTACTAACTCCATCCGGTACACCCAGTTTACACAACAACCATGATTTTACTTATCTCAAAATGTCCACATCAAGAAAATGACTCCTACAAATGCTCAAACCGCAACAGGATCAAAGATTACAATTACACAATCACCACAGATTCGATGTGATTTTTGGTTCATTATACAACTAATAATTCTAACATTTCAAACGCGATCCGGTTTTCCAACTTAGGAATACTATAGTCTATTGCCTTAAATATCATAGCCTACCCATAATTTCTTAAACTGAAACTTCCAATTGCTAATTCTGACTTATAAAGGAATAATTCATACTTAAAATTCTTCTCTCTCTTAACCCAAGGTATCGGTTTATAGATGACGCACCGGGATCCTCCCCCACTTAGACTAAGGGTATTCATCTATTATGATCCTGAAATAATAAAATCCTAACCTTTCCCAACAAATTTATGCTATTAAAGTGGTTTTGCACCTACATAACATTCATTCCTCCAACTAATACAGCCAATTACTCTCCACGATTCACAATATCCACAAAAGAACATATATATCAAGAGATAATCCAAAATTTACTGGGTGAGGGTAACATAATATGCAATTTAAGAAAGAATACACAAATCCCCCAACTCAAATAAAACATAAATCAAACTCCTCAAATGAGAAAATACCTTCATTCGTGTTTGGAAGGGACTCAGCGTCTTGAACTGTTACCGTGAGTGTCTTGATTATTGATAGTCTCCTTGGTTGGGGACAATTTTCGGTTAGGTGACCTTACTGACCACCATTAAAGTAGGCCCCCGTTACTTTATAACAGATTGTGATGAAACAGATTTTTTTTTTTACATTTCGCCAGCGACCTCCCAGAACTGACACCGGGGTTTCAGTGATCCGGTCCGAACCGATCGTGCATGCCAATTACAGGATCACAGATGCCATCTAGGACCCATATAAGATATCCATAAAATGTATAACGAAAGTCAATCTATTAACCTGCCGAAACATTTACATTCATCCCTATAAAACTCCTTTATGCATACATGGTCATAAATGTCTAATTACAACAATTTGTATATTTCAGCCGAATCATAACAATAAGACTGCTTCTTCCGGGTAACTAAAATATGCTTCCAAGTCCTTAGAATCGTTCGGATGGAACTCTAGTCACTCCCTCTCGTCCGGCATAAGTTCTATAGTTTCATCTGGAAGGGGAAAAAAATAGAAAACTATGAGCCGGAGCTCAACAAGGTACATACAAATCTTCCATAAAGCATTTATGCTGTAAGGCAGATACAGATACATATGCAACAGGAATATCATAAAACAACAGTTGACCGGACAGATACATATGCAGCAAGAGTAAAATAACAGTTGACCGGACAAATACATAAACAACATGGATTTTATAAAATAATAGTTGACCGGACATATACATATACAATAAGAGCAAAATAACAGTTGACCGGATAGATACATAAACAGTATGAATTTTATAAAATAACAGTTGACCGGACAGACACATATGTAGCAAGAGTTAAACAACAGTTGACCAGACAATACATGTAAGGTAGTCAGGAAGGCCAAAGCAGTCAAATTCTGAAAATCGAAACAGAAAATAAAGTCGGTCATATTATAAAAATTTCTCTTCTCTTTTATTTTTATCGGTAAATGACGTCTCTAACGGAGGGAGCATTAATCGAGGATAGATTGTACACATCTCCTCACAATCACGGCAATACCTCCTTGTATAAAGCCCCGAGGACGGCTCTCACTTTCTCCTTGTACAAAGCCCCGATGACAGCTTCCTTTCGTTATCACCGATTACCATCATAATGTTCTAAGGTATGCCGGAGAACTTTATCTTCCAGTGCCAAGGTTCGTTTCTTAAAGGCCGGTTCACTTTTTCTTTAGTTCACATTCCGAACGGATACAAAACTTTCAGTCGTCATATTACAAAGTCGATTTCAAATTCATTTTTCTTATTCTGGTCAAGTAAAAAGACTTTCAATTGACATGAAACCAGTTTTCAGTCCGTAAAACTCATTCCGGTCAACTATGATTCAAAGTCGGTTTACTTTTCCATTCTTATGCAATCCAAGTTCAATTATAAGTTGAGTAGAAAACGGAAAGCAAATGGCAGCAAGCATGAATTAGTTATGAAATCAAAATTATATTTTCAGTCCAATCGTGAACAAGTATGATGTTAGAGATACAGTTTATCAAGTAGTAATTAAAACGACAAGTCTAATATACTATATGTTGAAGCTTTTCAATCTGAAAAGAACACTTACAATTTTTCTTAAAGCTGAGACTTGAAAATATAAGTAAAGTCTAAGTTTAAAAGGGGAAAGTACACTTGTATTAGGCCATTATTACAATTTAAGCTTGAAAATGGGGGTACACTTGCCTGACTATTGACCGCTCACTCCAACTAATCTTGAAGCTTTTCTCCTTCTTCACTTCTTACCCTCCTTTCTTGTCAGAAATTTTCACACCGATCTCTCATCTAGATATAAAGAGGAGGGATTAGGTGGAATAAGTTGGGTGGATCACCTACTTTGTACTTCCCTTTAGGGTTAGGTGGGAGTCAGTGGGATAAATCACCTGCTTAGTACTTTCATCTAGAAGTTCAATGGGATAGTTTACTTGCTCTGATTAGATTGGAATCTAGTTGGAATCTAACGACAAAGTTAGCCCTTGTCTTTTAAATTCAGTAGTCAATTCTAGTAGGTCAACATTTTCTTTAAAGTAAGTCAACTTTTCTATTGGTCAACCTTTTCAATCAACGTTTCTTACTCTAATCCAGCCAACTTTTACTCAAAGTCGGCCTATGTTTCTTTTTCTTATTCAAGGTTGGTCAATATTAAAAATCGGTCAACCTTTCGGTCGATCTTCCAGTCAACATCTTGACGCTGGTCAACATCTTGACATCGGTCAACGTCTTGACGCCGGTCAACATCTTGACATCGGTCAACATCTTAATGCCGGTCAACATCTTGACATCGGTCAACATCTTAACGCCGGTCAACGTCTGATTGCCGTTATTTTCGGTCTACCAGTGGTGTAAGGCCACTCCTATTTAAGTTGAAATTAAAACACTCCAGTTTTTAAGTAGCCATATTTTACTTTGATTGCGGGGTCCTTACAATTCTCCCCTACTTAAAGAAATTTCATCCCCAAAATTTAAATAAAGTTACATACCTTAATCAAACAAGTGGGGATACTTGCTCTAGATTTCTTCTTCTCGTTCCCAAGTAGCTTCCTCAAGTGAGTGATTTCTCCATAGTACTTTCACTAGAGGAACCATCTTTGTACGTAGCCTTTGCTCCTTCCGGTTGAGAATTTGTAGTGGTTCTTCGACGTAGGATAAATTTTTGTTGATTTCTAAGGGTTCGAATTCAATTATATGGTAGGATCATAAACATACTTCTAGAGTATGGATACATGGAACACGTCATGTACTTCTATCAGACTTGGCGATAGTGCCAACCTGTAAGCCACTTCTCCAATCCTTTCCAAAACCTCGAATGGGCTAATGAATCATGGCTTAAGTTTACCCTTCACTCCAAATCGTAATGTCCCCTTGGATAGTGAGACTTTTAGAAAAATAAAATCTCCTACCTCGAAGCTCAATTCTATCCTCCTTTTATCCACATAGCTTTTCTGTCTGCTTTGAGCGATCATCAAATTACTATGGATCAATTTTATTTTCTCAGTCGTTTCCCTTGCGATCTCCAGACTCAAAATCTTTCTATCTCCGACATCTTCCCAATGAATTGATGACCTACGTTTCCTTTCATATAGAGCCTCAAATGGTACCATACCGATACTAGCCTGATAACTATTATTATAAGCAAAATCTGCTAGTGTCAGGTAGGTATCCCAGGTGCCTTTCATTTCTAATACAGAATCCCTCAACATATCCTCAAAAATTTATATAGTTCGCTCAGACTAACCGTCCATCTAAGGGTGATAAGCCGTACTAAATTTCAGTTCGATCCCCAACTCTTTATGCAAACTTTTGCAAAACCTTGAGACAAAACCGAGATCCCTATCAGATACAATGGAGGTAGAAATTCCGTGTAGTCTCACGATCTTGTTCACATATAGCTGAGCCAGCTTATCACGTGAACAGGTCGTTCTGATTGCCAAAAAGTTGGCTGACTTTGTTAGCCGGTCAACTATAACCCAAATGGCATCGTGATTTCTAGGAGTCCTAGGTAGTCCCGATACAAAAATCATAGCAATATCTTCCCATTTCCAACTCGAGATGGCATTGGCTGTAACAATCCAAAAGGTTTTCTCCTTTTCGTCTTCCATTGCTGGCATACGAGGTGTTTTTTCACATAGGCCATAATATTCCTCTTCATGTTCCTCCACCAAAAAGTTTTCTTCAAGTCTTAATACATCTTATTTGTTCCGGGATGGATAGTATATCTAGACCGATAGGCCTCCCTCAGAATCTTTTCTTTTAGCTCATTATCGTCTGATACATATAATTGGTCTCTAAACCTCAAAGCCCTATCCGTTCGGATACTGAACTCAACTCGGGACTCTTTATTCAAATCACTTGCAATTTCTATTAGGAACGGATCATTAATTTGCTTTTTCCTAACTTCACTAATAATCTCAGGTTGGATTTGAAGATAGGATAGAAGCATCCTATTGCCCTTAGCATATCACTAGACATCACATTACTTCAGATAGTCTAATAATTTCATTTGCTTGATTAATAGTTGTGCCACAATCCCTGTTCGTCGACTTAATGCGTCTGCAACTACAATAGTCTTTCCAGGCTTATACTGTATCTCACAGTCGTAATCCTTTAAGAAATCAAGCCACCTTCTTTGCCTCATGTTAAGCTCCTTTTGGGAAAATAGATACTTGAGGCTTTTGTGATCAGAATACAAAAAAAAAATTTACTATACAGGTAATGACTCCAAATTTTTAAGGCGAACACGTCAGGGGCATAGCAATCTGTGAAAAGTTTTCCACAAATCGCCGGTAGTAGCCTGCCATGCCCAGAAAGCTTCTAACTTCGGCTACAGAAGTTAGCCTATTCTAGTTAGTAACGGCTTCTACTTTCTTTGGATCCACAGAAATACCACCATCGAAAATTATATGTTCTAAGAACATCAACTTCTCCAGCCAGAATTCACATTTTCCCAACTTTGCATATAAATTTTGCTCACGGAGCACTTGGAGTACTATCCTTAGATGAGTTTCATGCTCCTCATAGTCCTTTGAATAGATTAGAATATCATCAATAAAAATCACTACAAATTTATCCAGATATTACCTGAATACTCTATTCATCAGATCCATAAAAGCGGTAGGGGCATTTGTAAGCTCAAAGGACATAACAAGGAACACATAGTGGCCATATTTGTCCGAAAGGCAATTTTGGCAACGTCCTCCAGCTTAATCCGCAACTGATGATAATTGAACCTTAAATCAATTTTTGAGAACACCTGAGATCCTTGCAATTGATCAAACAAGTCATCAATACGCAGTAGAGGATATTTATTTTTTATCGTGATTTTGTTCAACTCACGATAATCAACATAAAGCCGCAACGACCCATTTTTCTTCCTTACAAATAACACCGGCGCTCCCCAAAGAGACACACTCGGTCTGATAAAATTCTTGTCTAGCAACTCTTGTAATTATAATCTTAACTCTTTTAATTCAGTAGAAGTCATTATATAAGGGGCCTTAGAAACTGGACTGACGCCGGAAACGATAGAGATCTCAAACTCAATCTCCCGATGTGGAGGTAATCCAAGCAACTCCTCAGGAAATACATCCTCAAAATCGCGGACAACTAAAATATCCTTAACCGGCACCTTATGACTTCCAGTGGTGCAAGCATATGCCAGGTAAGCTTTACATCCGCTTTTCACCAGATGTTTAGCATGCAAGGCCGAGATCAAAATTGGCATTTTCCTTTTTCTGATGCCTTGGAAGAAGAAGGTTTCTATCCCAAGGATGTTAAAGTAGACCCTTTTCATAAAGCAACTAATGGTGGCATGGTTCTCAGCCAACCAATCTATTCCCAGTATCACGTCAAAACCTCCCAGGTTTAGTAACACCAAATCCACAATTAGACATTACCCACCTACTTCTATCATGCATCCAGGATACACAATATTAGTAGTTACGAGGAATCTAGTAGGGGTGCACACTGACAATTCGTAATTCAATGTATAAGGGGTAGTGGCGATAAGGCATGCAAATCGTGGAGAAACAAAAGAGTGGGTAGATCCCGAGTCAAATAAAACAAATGCAGGAATTCCATAAATAGAAAGAGTACCTTCCACAACATTTGCCAATGCCTCCAGTTCTTGGATAGTCACTGCAAAAGCCTTAGCCGGAATAGTAGGCTTTCTTCCATCTAATATTGGGCAATCCTTGATCAGGTGGCCCTGCTGTCCACATTTTAAACAAGCTCTCGTTATTCGATGGCACGCCTGCACCGAGTGCATTCTCCCATAGGTGGTGCAGTGTGTAGTCGTCGTCCTCGAATCATCCATTGACTGAGCTGGCACAACACCCTTTCCTTTCTCAGTCGCCATTGTCTTCTTGGATGACCCAAACGATCCCCCAACAGATCCGCCACTAACACCTGCCCGGCTAGCTGCCTTCTTTGCATAGAATTTCTCTATCTCCACCTCCTGTTCGTAAATGACTGCCCTATCCAATATATCAGCACACGTATCAAGCTTTAATATAGACAGTTATTTCCGAATATAATCCTGCAGTCCTTGCTGAAACTTCTTCGCCTTTCTTAATTCATCTTCTACATAATAAGGCGGGAATCAGGGCAACTCGATGAATTTCGTATCGTATTCAGTCACTGATATACTCCCTTGCCTTAATCTCATGAACTCCATCTCCTTTTGATCCCGAATACTGGATGGAAAGAATTTTTTCAGAAAAGCTTCCTCGAATATATCCCAAGTGATCATCTCATCGGGTATTCCTAGCGCTCTCTTCCTCATGCCCCACCAACTGTCCACTTCGCCCTCCAACTTATACACAGCGAAGGTGACCTTCTCCAGGTCCGTACACCCAATTACTACAAATATTTTCTTCATCCTCTTAATCCATATATCAATTTCAGCCAGATCGGGTTTTTTCGAAAAGCCCGACGCTCGTTCCGCCATGAATTGATCATACGTAGTTGGAGCCAGGATGGCCGAAGCTGGCTCGGTTGCAGGGACCGAAGCCATATGCCTATGCTCGACAGACTCCATTACGTTGGTCATTCTTTCCAATAAGTTTATATAGGCGGCCTCCCGATCGTGGGGTGTATTACAGCCATTTCTTCTTCCTCTTCCACTAGCCATCCTAAAATCAAAACAGGCACAATATTAAAATCCTAAAAAGTATCCATCAACTCATTAATTTAAACTTAGACTAGGTTTCAAGCTTCCTTAGGACTCTAGTTGCCTCAGTTACCTTGGCCTTCTTTTTACGGAAATTCAGTACGATGACTCAAACCTATCTTCCGTACCTTCGATTGATCAATTCCTAAGGCATCTCATCTCTCTGATACCAATTGTGACGGAACGGATTTTTTTTTTTATTTTGCCATCGACCTCCCGAAATTGACACCGAAGTTTCGGTGATCCGGTCCGGGCCGATCGTGCATACCAATCACAGGATCACAGATGCTATCTAGGACCTATACACGATATCCATAAAATGTGTAACAGAAGCCAATCTATTAACCTACCGAAGTATTTATATTCATCCCCATAAAACTCCTTTATACATACATGGTCATAAAGGTCTAATTACAACAATTTATATATTTTAGCTGAATTATCACAATAAGACCGCTTCTTCCGAGTAACTCAAAATGTGCTTCCAAGTCCTTAGAATCATTTGGATGGAGCTCTAGTCACTCCCTCTTGTCCAGCACAAGTTCTATAGTTTTATCTAGAAGGGGGAAAAAATAGAAAACAATGAGTCGGAGCTCAACAAGGTACATGCAAATATTCCGTAAAGCGTTTATGCTGTAAGGTAGATACAGATACACATGCAACAGGAATATTATAAAATAACAGTTGATCGGACAGATATATTTGCAGCAAGAGTAAAACAACAGTTGACCGGACAGATACATAAACATCATAGATTTTATAAAATAACAGTTGACCAAACAGATACATATGCAGCAAGAGTAAAACAATAGTTGACCGGACAGATATATAAACAGTATGGATTTTATAAAACAACAGTTGACCCGACAGATACATACGCAACAAGAGTAAAATAACAGTTGACCGTACAATACATGTAAGGTAGTCAGGAAGGTCGGAGCAGTCAAATTTTGAAAATCGGAATAGAAAATAGAGTCGGTCATATTCTAAAAATTTCTCTTCTCTTTTATTTTTATCGATAAAGGATGTCACTAGCAGAGAGGGCATTAATCAAGAATAGATTGTGCACATCTCCTCACAATCACGACAATACCTCCTTGTACAAAGCCCCGAGGACGGCTCTCACTTCCTCATTGTACAAAGCTCCGAGGACGGATCTCACTTTTCTCATTGTACAAAGCCCCGAGGACGGCTTCCTTTCATTATCCCTGATTACCACCATAATGTTCTAAGGCATGTCGGAGAACTTTATCTCCTAGTGCTAAGGTCCGTTTCTTAAAGGCCGGTTCACTTTTTCTTTAGTTCACATTTCGGATGGACACAAAACTTTCAGTCGTCATATTACAAAGTCAATTTCAAATTCATTTTTCTTATTCTCGTCAAGTAAAAAGACTTTTAGTTGACATGAAACCGATTTTCAGTCCATAAAACTCATTCCGATCAACTATGATTCAAAGCCGGTTTACTTTTCCATTCTTATGTAATCCAAGTTCAATTATAAGTTGAGCAGAAAACGGAAAGCAAAGGGCAGCAAGCATGAATTAGCCATGAAATTAAAATTATATTTTCAATCCAATCGTGAACAAATATGACGTCAGAGATGTAGTTTATCAAGTAGTAATTAAAACGGCAAGTCTAATATACTATATGCTGAAGCTTTTTGATCTAAAGAGAACACTTGCAATTTTTCTTAAAGCCGGGACTTGAAAACAGAAGTAAAGTCTGAGTTTAAAAGGGGAAAGTACACTTGTATTAGGCCATTATTACAATTTAAGCTTGAAAACGGGGTACACTTGCCTGACTGTTGACCGTCCACTCCGACTAATCTTGAAGTTTTTCTCCTTCTTCACTTCTTATCCTCCTTTCTTACCAGGAATTTTCATACCGGTCTCTCATCTGGAGTTCATTATATAAAGGGAGGGATTAGGTAGAGTAAGTGGGGTGGGTCACCTACTTAGTACTTCCCTTCAGGGTTAGGTGGGAGTGAGTTTGGTAAGTTACCTACTTAGTACTTTTATCTAGAAGGTCAACGGGGTAGTTTACTTGCTCTTATTAGATTGGGATCTAGTTGAGATCTAACGACAAAGTTAGCCTTTGTTTTTTGAATTCGGTAGTCAATTCTAGTCGGTCAACATTTTCTTCAAAGTCGGTCAACTTTTTTATCGGTCAACTTTTCTAGTCAACGCTTCTTACTCTAATCCGGTCAACTTTTACTCAAAACCGGCCTATGTTTCTTTTTCCTATTCAAGGTTGGTCAATATTAAAAATCGGTCAACCTTTCGATCAATCTTTCGGTCAATGTCTTGACACCGGTTAACGTCTTAACATCGGTCAACATCTTGACACCGGTCAACGTCTAATTGCCATTATTTCCAGTCTACCAATCGTGTAAAGCCACTCCTATTTAAGTTGAAATTAAAACACTCCGATTTTTAAGTAGCCATATTTTACTTTGATTGCGGGGTCCTCACACAAATCGTCCCCGGATGCTTTCTCCTACACTACACACAGTCCACCTTAGATTCTTGAGGACCGGTCACTGATTGAACCTCGATAATACTCTTTCCTTTGTTTTTTGTCCTCGCCCTTTTTGATGGCTCGGAAGGTTCCAAACTCAACCCTACACTATTGTTCATCCGACTAGCTACTCTCTTAGCACGAGATTTTTGTATCTCCAGCTCATTTTCATATATTAGGGCTCTATCTAATATATCCGCATATGATTGGAGCTTTAGAGTTACCAAATGCCCTATAATACCATCCCTTAATCCCTGCTGAAACTTTTTTACCTTCCTTAATTCGTCCTCCGCAAAATACAGCACAAATTGACACAATTCGGTAAACTTAGCATCCTATTCTGCTATTGTTTGACTTCCCTATCTAAGTCGCACAATTTCTTGCTCCTTTTGATCCCGAAGGCTAGGAGGGAAATATTTTTCCATAAAGGCTTCTTCAAATGTCTCCCAAGTGATCACATTATTGGGCGCACCTAACGCCTTTTTCTTTATCTCCCGCCAACTATCAGTTTCGCCTCCCAACTTATATACCACAAAAGAAGCTTTTTTCTTTATCTGAACATTGGATCACCGTAAAGATCTTTTTCATCCTTCGAATCCAAATATCTGCCTTTATTGGATCAGGCTCATCCAGGAATTTAGGCACTCTCTCTGCCGTGAATCTATCATACATGGTCAGAGCAAGATTTACTGGAACTAGCTTAGGTGTAGGGATTGGAGCCATATGACACTGCTCTATTGATTTAACAACATTCATCATTCTTCCCAATAGGTTCGCATATTCAGCTTCTCGGTCATGAGGGGTATTAGCACCTCCACGATTACTTCTTCTACTCCGTCTACTCGCCATGGTATATCCTATATCCATAAATATTACAATATTAGACGACCTCGAATAATCAAATCAAAAGAAAAGGTTTAAAAGAAATCATGGCATCCAGAATAAAATCCTTAAAGCCGTTCTTTGGACCTTCCTTCTAGCCTTAATCGTTCCTTTCTTTCCTCAACCTAAAGCGGTTCAATCTAAACCTTCAATCTCAATTCAATTTGTCTAAGCCCAAAATTGATATCATTCTGCTTCATCACTAGGTCTCGGTCTATCTCAGACCTACTTATACTAGCTAGGATACCTAGGATGTAATTCATCCTATGTCTATTCCTACTCTGTTGATCATTCATAATCATTTCCTAAGCTTTCGCATACGATTCAAATCATTCCTAAAGTATCTCATTTTCTTTGATACCAATTGTGATGGAACAGATCCTAACCCTTATAGGATCCTCCATCAGATACATACATAACTTAAATCATCTAACTTCTACATAAATTTTGGCAGAATCTCCTCTACAAATTAAACCAAAACTAAATGTACAACCTGTATGAAATAACATGTACAAACACGTAGCTATTCAAATACTATAAATTTTCCTACAACACACATACACATAATCATAAATCGTCATATCATCCACGGTTTCAACACAACACGTTTTGTCCAACATTTTAAATTCAGAAGGAGATGTCATCTAGGACCTATACATATTCGAAATATCAAAATAACGCGGAAGCAACTAATTCCATAAGTCAACCTGTAGAAGGAAGAACAGAACATACATCATAATATGACATTTTTACGTCATCGTCATATATTATGTTCTTTTCAAAATACTAGCTACAAGAATCCAAAATCCTTTGATCCACTGAAATCCTTCAGGGTCTTCAAAACTTACGAGCCTTCCCTTCTTCTAACTAGATCTAACTTTGATCCTTTTCAGGCTTTTTGCTTATCAAAGGGAAACAGAAAGCAATGAGTGATCTTCACAGCTCAACAAATGTATCCAAAACAATAAAAATATACAGTTTTACATATATACCGAACATATACATGCTTTCAAAAGAGAACTTAAAAGGGATGCAGAAAAATCATGCATACAGGCGAGAGGATAGAAGCGTCAATACAATGCAAAATACTAGAAAACCTATTACGGTGCAGAATATTTGAAAACCTATTACGATGCAGAGTACCAGAAAACCTATTGCTTTCAAATCCTTAATTCCTGATTCAGAATTCAGTTCAGAATCCATATTTCAAAACAGTAACCTAGTTCTCGGTTCAGAATCCATATATCAAAATATTATCTAGTTCTCGATTTAGAATCCATATATCAGAACATTACCTAGTTCTCGGTTCAAAATCCATATATAAGAATATTACCTAGTTCTCGGTTTAGAATTCATATTTCAGAACATTACCTAGTTTTCGGTTCATAATCCATATATCAGAACATTACCTAATTCTCAGTTCAAAATCCATATATCAGAATAGTCAGTTTCCTTTTTAAATCTATTATCCTCCATACTTTACATCTCAAGGAAAGGATGGTTTCTATTCAATTTAATCTTTACATACCCTTCATACTTTATATCCTGATGGTAGGATAATTTCTATTCACTTTAGTGTTTATATACCCTCTATTCTTTATATCCCGATGGCAGGATGATTTCTATTTAATTTAATCGTTACATACCATCCATACTTTACATCCTGAGGGTAGGATGATTACTGTTCATTTCAATTCCTTACATACTCTCTATACTTTACATCCCGATGATAGGATGATTTCTATGTTCAGTTAGCTATCATTCAGTGCAGTTCTGATACCTATTATTTAGTATTTCGATACAGTAACTTAAGAACGAGGTCATTGACTAGTTATATCAAAATCTAATTGATTTATTTAACTAAAGGTATTTTTTGTCCTTATTTCCTTAGCCTTAACTCTCCGGACCTCGAAAGCCATTCCTGTGATGGAACGGGATTTTTTTTTTTGCAACATAGGATCTGGATGCCATCTAGGACCCATATACTTATAACCATAAGAAGTATAGCGGAAGTGTGACGGACCGGATTATTCTCCACCGAATAACCTTCGTCAATGACAACACAACCCTAAGCCCATAATTAAACTATGGACTTCGGAACGGGATTTTTTTTTTTTGCAACATAGGATCTGGATGCCATCTAGGACCCATATACTTATAACCATAAGAAGTATAGCGGAAGTGTGACGGACCGGATTATTCTCCACCGAATAACCTTCGTCAATGACAACACAACCCTAAGCCCATAATTAAACTATGGACTTCTACAGAAAATCCGGCAGAGTTTCCTCTGCAATTGGACGAAAACCAAAAATATAACCTGTATAAAAACATCATGTACAAGCACACAACTAATCAAAAGGCTTAACACCAAGCTTACAACACACCACACAGGATCACACACTGTCATATCATCCATGGCTCCAATACAGTACTCATATCTACTATACTGGAACTAGGGAGATGCCATCTAAATAAAACAAAACTTAAAACATCAATACAGATGCAGAAGCATAACTACATCATCATAAACTGCGGAAGTATAACAAAACCATAAAATAATAACAATAATGAGCCACGCCCAACTCTAAGTGGCTGTTCAAAACCCGATCCAACTCTGAGTCCAAATCTTTACTACGTTCGCCGTCCAGCCAATCTCATCAAGCAAGCCTCTCCTAGCTCTACTTATCTGGCGCCTGCTAAGTGTTCTCATCTGAAAAGAAAAATAACAAACAGCAAGAGTGAACGTACAACTTAGCAAATGTAATCATAAATAATTCTCTAAAGGCGTGCACAAGAACTGAAACAGGGGAAGGAAACACATACTCTCCATGATCAAGAAATAGGAGAGGGAACAGGAAACAACTGGAATCACTTGATTCTCACGGTTCACACGGTTACACTGATTGGTCATCATTTGGAATAACTAGCTTCCCACAGGTCACACGACTACATCTTGAATCTCTAGTTTCACATAGTTCTCGCGATTCATATCTTGAGCATTATTTATTTTCATTATTACATCATCTTTGCGGACCCCGGCTAGTAGACCGTACTAACCAACGATGCGAGATAACGATGACAGGAATGTGTTCGCTACACATTCTAAAGTCACGGCTACTAGTTTAGGTCGGTAGCACACGACCATCGGTTGCATCCATGCAACAATCACCAAGACAACTACATCTCAATATGTAGCGTCGATCGACACGCTCCACACCCCCGGGGACCAGGGCAATCCTCGTTCTTCCACAGTAGTTTCCTAAAGCGTATCACATACATCACCCACTTCCACGAGCGGCTGGAATATGTGGCGAAGTATTTCTCGGGTTCACACCGCGATGGACATGATATACTAAAGAACACTACCCATACGACTCAAGGTCCTAGTTTCAAGATTAGGTTCGACACTTGGAGAGGGAAACCCACATTTGCCACACACGATCACATCTCAGGAAATCTCATTCCTATCACAAGATCTCCAATCGGGAGATCATCTCATCACACACATCTCCATCCAGGAGATTATATCATCACAAGCACAATGTGGACTCCCTTCCATTCACGTGACGATTCTCAATATCCAATGGGACTCAATTCCCTTATTCCACAGCAAATCATTCCAAGTTCACAACAGAGATTAGATTTCATACCTTAGACGATCACAAGTCACTTTGAAACCTCAAAGACTCATTCCCTTGCCTCCAGTACACAGATTCACATTCGGGGCTTACATTTACGTTTAAACATTTAAACTTTATATCAATAACAATTATGGAAACATAACACTTATATTTCTCATTCCATTTTCGATGAACGATAACTGACTTCCTTTTGAACACTCGGACGCCGCACACGGTTCGATACTTGGAAATCAGTCGTCTGGTGGATTCGTACGCACTCTTTGTACACGAGATTTCACATTTGGGTTCGATTTAACTTATCACGAGGGTGGAAGTATGCAACTTCCCTTTCATTTTCGGATTATCCACAACGGGGAACTTTTAAGGCTCCCGGATGCCACGAACGGGTCAAATCTTGCGGGATTCGGCATCCAGTCGATATATACATACAATTGGAACACGGGGATTCACATTCTAGGGTCATTCCATCATTTTGTGAAGGTGACAAAGCGCAACAATCACCTCCGGCCTCGGGTGAACAGTAATAGCGCCCGTTTAGAGGGCTCGGATGCCGCGAACGGGTCGAAACGTGCGAAATCAAACCCGCGGCCGACATATATTCATCAATAGGACGTGGGGATTCACATTTTGGGATCAATTTCATGATACATTGGTGGGAAATGGGAAATCCCCAATTTTTGTGGGTTAGGGTTTCGGTAAAACCAAACCAGACGAAACGAACACGATTCGGCCAAACAACTACGTATTCCCTAGCCCATATTCATGGGTTTCAAGATTCTACCATTCACCGTGGGTATCGACACAAAACACCCAACGAAAACACATAAAACATCGAAAGAGAACGAGAAGTGCGTATGAGAACACTTGCCTCGACGCGTGCTTTCACCTTTATACCTGGCTCTTGGACGGATCTGGACTCCTGGGCTCGATCTCCCTTCTTCTCTCTCTAGAGTCGACCCTCTCTCTCTCTCTAAAACCCTCGGCCGATCAAAAAATGAGGGAGAAGGGAAACTCGGCGCGTATTTATACTACGCGTGCTACTGGAGCTCCGCTCGAGTGGCCAGTGGGCGGCCACGCCACAGGCTGTCCGCCACTCGAGCCACAGCTCGAGCGCCCAGTAGGCGCAAGCCTGCTGGCAGGGCTTCAGCAGCCCGAACCCGAATAATTTTTTCGATTTTTCTTCCGATACTAAACCTTAATCATCCCATAGGATTAGTATTGATCATTAATATACTAATCACCTCATAATTGTCGGGTTCATAAATTCGGAACCTCACAGGAAGTTAGTCTAACATTCTGCGGAAGCATTCTTCTTCATTCCAAAATATTCATTTCTGAGTACATAATCAAAAATATCTAACCATAAAAGTCTATGAATCATAATCAAGTCATTACAATGATATTCTCCAAAATAAGCTTCCAAGTCTTTAATAATTCTTCAGACAAGCTCTAATTACTCCAACTCGTCAGGCATAAGCTTTAAGGTTTCATCTGTAAGGGGGAAAAACAGAAAACAGTGAGCCGGAGCACAATAAGGTACATGCCGATTATCATAAAATATTTGTGTTGTCAAGCGGATCCATAAATATTAATAAACAGCAGCGGATCATAAAACTAAAGAAATCAATGCAGGAGAAATCAGAACATAATTATATGTAATACTAAAATTAATACTTAGCCGGATGAGGGTCGAACCGAATGTTAGAGCATAAAACAGAGTCGGTTTCGTCATAGAAGTCTTCTCTTATTCTTTTGCTTATGGGGGAGGTATTAATCGAAGATAGATTGTATTCAGTCCGCACAATCCAAGGCCGATAACTGAACAGAAGTATCCCGTCTCGTGGGATCGATGTGCCACCCGAAGGTAGGCCAGAAACTTATGCTTTCCTCCTGACCGTAACGCCCCGAGGACAAGGCGGACCACAGATAGCTCCATGGACAGAGTTCGCTTTCCTCCTGACCGTAATGCCCCGAGGACAGGGCGGACCATGATTAATTCCATGGACAGAGTTATCCTTGATTACTACCATAAAGTTCTAAGGCATACCGGAGAACCTTATCTCCCAAAGCTAAAATCAGAACTTCTTCGTCTTATCATAAAGCCGGTTCAGATTTTATCTTATGAGAAGGGAGGCCGGATTTTCTTCACACACAAGCCAATTGTGATTTTCTTTACACAAGAGAGGCCGGACTTGATTTTTGCTTAAGGAAAGCTAGAGTGTTTTTTTTCTCAAAAAGTCGGAGTGTTCAAAAAGCGGGAGTGCTTTTTCTCAAAATGCCAGAGTGCTTTTTATCAAAGAACCGGAGTGCTTTTTCTCAAAGAGCCGGAGCGCTCAAAAAGCCGGTGTGCTAAAAAAGTAGGAGTGCTTTTTCTCAAAAAGTCGGAGTGCTTTTTCTCAAAGAGTCGAAGTGCTCAAAAAGCCAGTGTGCTCAAAAAGCCGAAGTGCTCAAAAAGCCCGAGTTGTTATGCCTCAGGAGAAGGTCGGAGTTGTTGTGTTTTCATGCTGGGCCGGACCTGATTTTCTTCGTACATGAGCCGGACTTCATTTCAAGAGGCTGGAGTTGATTTCACATGTGAAAGGGGCGGACTACTTCTTTTTAAAGGGCTAAAGGGGCCGGTCTGGATTTTAATATGCAAAAAGCCGGACGGACTTCTTTTCAAAAGAGCTGGAGTTGATTTTTCGTGTGAAAGGGGCGGACTAAATTTTAATATGCACAAGCCGGACGGACTTCTTTTCAAAAGGGCTGGAGTTGATTTGACGTGTGAAAGGGGCGGACTGGATTTTAATATGCACAACCCGGACTTGATTTTTAAAGGCCGAACTTGATTCTTCAAGAATCCGAACTCGATTTTTCTTGTTTAAGCAACCGGACTTGATTCTCCAAAGGCCGATTCGATTTTTGAGTTCGGTTTCAAAGCAAGGGCTGACTCCGATTTTAATGCTAGGGCCGACTTCGATGGCGATACACAAAGCCGATTTCATTTTTTTGATGCACAAAGCTGATTTCGATTTTGACAAACCGATTTTGATTTCTAACGCCAGGGTGGAGTTCGATTTCAATGCAGGCCGATGTCGATTTAACCTACAAATGCTGATTTTGGTTTTGATGCTCAAAGCTGACTTCGATTTTGACGCAAGGGCCAATTTCGAATGTTCATGCAAACGGGGCGAATCCATTTTCAAGCAGCCGATTTCGATTTAAATGCAAGGGCCGATTTCGATTGTGGTGCACAAAGCCTATTTCGGCTTCGATGCACAGGGCCGATTTCGAGTTCGGTGCACAAAATTGATTTCAATTTTTATTGCAAAAGCCGATTTTGATTTCACTGAAAAGGGCCGGTTCCGATTTTGATGCACAAAGCTGATTTTGACTTCGATGCACAGGGCCGATTTCGATTTCTCTGCACAATACCGATTTCGATTTTTACCGCAAAGGCCGATTTCTATTTCAATGAAAAAGGCCGATTCCGATTTTGATGCACAAAACCGATTTTGAGTTCGATGCACAGGGCCGATTTTGATTTCGATCATGCTTACCTAAAATGTCGAGTTCCATTTTTCAATGTAGAAAGGCTGAGTCCAATTACAAGTAAATGCTGAGTTCACAATGCAATGCAGAAAGGCCGAGTGCATTTATAAGCAAATGTTGGTTTCATGCTTCACGTAAAACCGAGTTTGATTTACAATGCAGAAAGGCCGAGTCTAATTACAGATAATGCCAAGTTCATTTTGCAATGCAGAAAGGCCGAGGATGGAGGTGATTCTCTCGATCATGCACAGAATATATCATGCATAATATTCATAACTTCATCAATTCATGGATTTTCAGAAGGTAGATATACTTATAGAAAATCATGAACTTTAAAAAGGAAGATGAGTACACTTTCAAACATTCTTAAATCTGAACTTAAAATATGGAGTGTACACTTTGCAGTATTTAAAAACAGAACTTAAAGAGCAGCGTCCGAAGTAACTTGTCTGAGAGTTGACCGTCTAAATTTTACCGTCTTGAAGCTTTTCCCCTTCACTCTCTTCCTTCTGCTTGCCTGTGCATCAACCAGTGCCAGGTTTATATAGAGGAGGGGTTTGGTGGAGTAAGTGGGGTAAGTCACTTACTCCTGTACTTCTTTTCAGGGGGTAGGTGGAGTAATTAGGTTGGTTTACTTACTTCATTTAGTCGCCGCCTAGTTAGATTCTAACTGAACAATAAAGTTTACTTTTGTCTTTAATTACCATTAATTTAATTCAGGCCAAGTGCTCCATTTTTATCCCAGCAGACCACTCTTTGCTGGTCAGCCTTTTTGGGCCGGTTGTGTTTTTCATCAAATGGGCCGATTTTGTATTCTATGGAGAAGGTCGGTCCATTTTTCATTAGGGGAGGGTCGATCCTGATTCACAGAAGGGAAACCGGGCTTGATTACAAGGCTGGGCTGGATTTTCATGGGAGGAGGCTGGTTTGGATTTTCATGTATGCAGGCTGGTCAACACATTAATTTTCGAATCTCACAATTTCAACTCATACGACTAAAGTTTCAGTCAGTTTCAAAGTTTCTTTATAACTTAACGATTCAATCTCAGGTTAATCCTCAATTAACACTTTCATTCACAATATTCACACTTTTGAACATTCAATCACTTCAACACTCTTCTGTAACTGAACAATATGATTTACAGTTTAATCTATAAGTACAAATCCACTCCAACCTATACAAGTAACCCTTCAGATAACCTCAGAACACCTCAAAAGCTTAACAGTATATTCCTACAGAACTTTTTTGATTAAACCTTAATCGGTAGTTCTTCAGATAGCCTCAGAACATTCCAGAAGATTAACAGTGTATTTCTATGGGACTTTTCAGACTAAATCTTAATCGGTAATCCTTCAGATATCTCTAAAACATCTCAGAAGTTCTACAGTATATTCCTGTGAGACTTTTCAGGCTAAGATTACCTCATAGTCCTTATTATATTACAGAGTCACGATTGCACCTCTAATTTTAAGGAACTAAACCCTAATTTCTCAACCTAGGGTTTCACGCGAAGCTGACCATAATCGGACACCCTACGCATGTATAGTCAGGAAACTGAAGCCCTATATTGTGATACATACAAATAAACTTAAAATCTATCCTATTAATTTATAGAAATATGCTTCGTATGCATTAAACAAGGGGAAATAGTGATTTAGAGTATAAATACATTTTCAAAGATACAGAAAAGCAGTAAAAATAGAGGGTAACGTCTGGGTACATTTACCTTAGCCTGCTCTACCATTATTTTTACCCGAATCGGATCGAAACGGGCGAATGTCTCCCTCTCCTTCTCTTTTCTTCCTCTCCCTTCCTCTTCCTTCGCGTTCTGCTATCTGCTGTCGAGGGCGACCCCTCTCTCTTCCTCAATTCCTGTTTTAAAAGCGAAGAAAGAGGAAGCATGTGCATGTCACATGACGGGCGCTCGAGCGCCCGTCAAGTGGCCATTGAGAGCCCAGGCACACAAATCAATGCCCGGGTTGGCACTCAAGTGCTGCTCAAGCACACCCGTCACAAGTACATCCCGCTCCCATGTCGCCTTGTGCTACCAGCGAGCGCATGCTTGTGCAAAACGGTGCCTTCCCGGTGCTCGAGCGGCCATCAAGCGCCGGCCCCCTTTCATCTACCCTCTTTGCCTACTTTAACTAATTTTATTTCGGTATCCATTTATCCCTCATTTTTGAACCTAATCATGATCATTTTTAACTTAATCACCCCATAATTATCAAATTTCAGGATCGGGATCTTACAACAACAATCTATAAGCTGGTGCAGAACTTAACCTGTTGAAGGAAGAAAAGCCCAAATAGTCACGGCTCACTAAAAGATGCCCCCAAGCCTAAAGTCCAGAAAACGCTGCAATTGACCCAAGTGGTCTGACCCGAAATCATCCAATAGAAAACGGGCAATTAGGGTTAAATAATGGATTGCCCCAACAGTTACCTCTCCAACTTAGTAGTTGACAACCTTTACAACTCAATGAACCATTGCAGGCAACTATGACAAGCATACTATCCTCACAATTGCTAGGATACAAATTGCAAACAATAGCTGTATGAGCACGATTTGTCACAATTGCAGAGCCGTAACACTCAGAGATAATTAAACCAGCATCCACTATATAAATACCTTCTTTCCTCCATAGAAAAGGGGATGGACCTCCGTTCAAAAGTAAAAATGCTCGGACAAACAAAAAGCTATTCTCCGATAAGTGCACCCGTTTCTCTCTAAACCACTCCCTCTACAACTACATCATCTCAAAGCCATTTACTCTTTCGAGCGCACCAAGTGGAGACCAATCCTCTACTATACACTCAATCTCCAAATGCTCTTACACCAATATATATTTTCTCATCCTCCTGTCTTTCTATTTGACTAAGAAAGATTAATTGCTTGAGTATCAGATGACATATTAGGAAATGAGTCTCGTATTTTTTTGACCTCTTATTCATCTATTGTGGTGTGCAATATCTAGATTCAAAGTAATAAAAACTAGACCCAAACTAGACGGACTCCTGATTAAAACGGCTCTTTAATTTATTCAATAATTCGGATCTGGAGATGGATCAATAACAAAACAACTAATATCAATACATTTGAGATCGTTAAATATTTGAGAGTTTTTCTATTAGATCGTTTTTCTCTTTTTGTTTGTGGATAGAAAGAGAAGTCGGAAATGACTCCAAATTCATTGCCCCAACTGAATAACCGTCCCCACACTATCTTTCACCTCACTTTCCATCTTAACATCCTTCCACCTCCTAGGCTGCAAATGAATTTAGCCACAATTGGTTATGTTCAAACATTGTTTACTTACTCCACGAGCTTAAAGATTAGGCTTATTGTAACTTATTTAACTAAACAAATAAATTTAACTGAGTTTTTAATGAGTCAAGCCTCCACCTTGTTCGCAAGAATGTTGGTTCATTTAAAATCCTATCCACGAGTAAGTCTATAAATAAATATAGCCAAACTAGGGTTTATTTGCTCATTTATCAAATTTAAAATATAGACTTATATATCACTTATTTAAATAAACAAATATGCTCCAATAAGTCTTTACATTCTGTTACGTTCTGGATCCTCGGGGTCCAATCGGATCCGTAGTTTCCAGGCAACACGAGTATTTGGGGTGATGAATACGAGAGGGAGATCAAGACCAGATTTTACGTGGAAAACCTCCTCGTGAAATAGGAGGAAAAAATAACGAGGCTCAGAGCCTTTTTGAATGTTTTACTATTTGGGTAGAAGTCTTTACAAAGTACAATTGTGATGATTAATCCCTTCCTTGTCTTTGGTTTTGTGTTTCTTGTGTGAGAGGTTATGCTCACTAGGGGGGCTTTTTCATTCTCGCTAGGGAGCTTCTCACTTTCTTTTTCTCCGTCTCGCAGGGAGGTGAGGGTTGAGTGGCCGAGAGATGTTCTCCTTCTGGAATGAGCTCTGGGAGAGAAAGCCCGTCCTTTGGAAAGGAGCTTTGTTGGGTATTTATAGAGGAAAATAGGCAGTTGGGGAGTAGATACGTGGCGGCTAACTGATGGTCGGCCCTACTGACTGCATTTATTGCCGCTGACGTGGGCGGAGTGGCACGCGGCTGGCGCCGCTGCAGGGCCTGAGTGTGTCAGGCGTACAAAGTCTGAATATCAGCTTTGATTTGATTAGGCGTGCACTGTTGGGACGACGACTGGCAGTGATTGCAGGTTCCCTTAGGAATCAGCGAAATTGCTTAGCTGGCATCCTAGACCGAGCATAGGGTAGTCCTTGCTCTTGGGTGGAGCTCCTCATGAGTTCGCGGGCTCGTGGGAGGAAGCTGTTCTGGGAGAATCTTCTGGGAAAAGTCCGGGAGCCTCTTCTTGACCTCTCGGGTGATTCTGAGACTCAGCAGGGCTTCCAGAGCTCTCGTTCCTCTCCGTGTCTGTGCACTCAGATGTCGCTAGTGTTGTCTTCGAGCTTCCCTATGAGCGGACGAGACCTCTTGGACCTCCACCGTGGTCTTGGTCTTTGAACCATTGGCCTCTGTTTTGGGCCTTTCTTCTGGGCCGTGCTTTTTATGGGCCTTCTCACTAGGGCCCAACATAGCCCCCCATGCCAAAGGGTTCAAGGCTTTCGATCCTTTGGCATGAAGTTGCTAATCTTCTGGAGTAACTGGCCACTTCTTGCTCGAACTTGGCTGTGCGCGCGCTTATCACTTGACAGGGACGCTCCCGAGTGGGCCAGAGTGCGGCCGTCCGGGCCTAAGTGTGTCTTCGGGATGATTGCATCGTTGAGCTTGGTGGGAGTTGATCTCAAGACCTCTCCTGGGCCCGAGAGTTTTCTGGTGCCGTCGTTTTTGGGCCTCTGAGATGCATTAAATGCTGAGGCGACGCGCTGTCAGGTGCCTTGGGAAGGAAAGGCCATCATTTCTATGTGACGAATGGCTGGGCGACGCGTGGCAAGGGTAATGAGCGCGCCTTTCACATTCCAGGGTTTATTTAAACGCTTCCTTGCCCCGATTTTCCATCTTCACGCCTGCGCTTCGCTTTCTCCTCCAAGTGCTGAGGGTTTCCATTTTTCCTTCGCTCGAGTTTCTTTTCCATTCTCTTCTTTTCGGCTTTCGACGTCCATGGTGCCTGGAATGAGGGACATCGCCTCCACGGTGACGCTGGACAAGCTTACAGAGATTCGGGCTCGATATCGAATCCCTGAGTCCACAGCCATGGTGATCCCGGAGCAGCATGACAGGGCCTGGCGCCCTCTGGACGGTTTCATTACCGTTTATGAGGTCCACCTCAGAGGTGGGCTTCGGTTTCCCATCGCGGAGGAGCTCTACGCCATTATGAGGGAACTTGGAGTGCCTCTTGCCAGGCTTCAGCCAAATGCAGTCAGGTATCTGGTGTCCTTGTGCGTTTTCTTTCAGTGCCATGAGAAGCTCTTGAATGTTCTCACGGTCAAGGTGATGTTTCGCTTTACATAGAACCTTGACTGGATTGTAATGACCCCCCGCCCGGAATTTTCTTTGTTGTGCAGAGGTAACCAGGACTCCACGAAGCGGTGGAAGGATAAGTCTTTCTTCCTGGGCGTCCACGAGCACTGGGCCATCCCTTTTAAGTGGGGGAAGGTGGCTTGCCAGTACAGCTCTGACCCTTCGAAGGAGGATAGGGAGAATGTGAAGGTATACACGGACCTGGTGCTGGCCAATCTGTGGACCTTTCTCCTGAACAAGCGCAACATCTGGCTGTCCTCCGAGAAATTTGCGGAAGCCAAGTGGGGACCGCGGGATGAGGCTTCCGTTACAGCTCCTTCCGTAAAGGCCAAGGAGAGACCGAGGATGAGAGTTGGGACACTGAGGATTGGAGGTCCCATTGATGGACCCTCCTCCAGTGATGATGATGCTGATTTCGACATCGACAACTTGAGCGACGATGACGTGCCTGCTCCTCTACCTAAGAGGACAAGGACTGGGTCTTTTCCCGAGTCCTTGGGATCTGGAGGTCTCGCCTTCACTTCCACTGCTAATTTTGCTGAGCCCTCGGGGGCAATTGTTCAGACGGCGGAGCTTCCGGACATCCAGTCCTCCTATGATGATGACGATGATGATGTCCCTCTAATCAAGAGGTCGAGGATTGGACTCTCTCTTCCGGGGTCCTCGGAACCTGAAGGCTTCGCCTTCACTACCACTGCTAATCTCCCTGCTGGGCCTTCGGGAGCTGAAGGTCTCGCCTTCACTGCCACTGCTTATCCTCCCACTGAGCCTTCTACGACGATCGCTGAGCTCTCGGACGTCCAACCCCCCTGTGACGATTTCATCCCCAGAGTTCCCGCTAATTTGCCTGGTGAGGTCTCGGACAAGGCTGATCATCCTTCCGATGACATAGGAGGCGGGAGCCCCATGGCGGATACTGAGAGGGGAATGACGACTGAGACGGTCCGAGAGGTGGTGGAGGTCGAGGAGTTTGGCGTTGACGACCTTCTGCCCTTTGATCCCTCTGGGTGCCCTACTGCGGTTGAAGCCGATCGGTCGCCCGAGCTTTTTGGGGACGCTGATTTCGAGGCAGGCTTGTCGGTGCCTTTTACAGCCGCTGAGTCCGTGTCTGAGGTGGGGCCCGCAGGGCCCAGGAGCGGTCTTCAGGAGTCTGAGATCCATGGGGAGTGTGGCACAGGGGACGATCCTCTGGTTTCTAAGGTAGTCCTTTGTTTTCCTTCCCTGCTTTGTTCCCATCTGTTCGTATTTTGACAAACTTTTTGCTGCAGCTCCAGGGCCTGATCAGGAGCCTTAGTGGACTGGTGGGAGTGATCGCCCAATCCCGTCTGGAAGTGGGATCCTCGAGGGCCGCCCATGAGGCTGCGCAGCGAGCGGAAGCGGAGCTGGCTGGAGCTAAGGAGAAGATTGCTTCTTTGGAGGACACTGTCAAGCTTTTGCGGCTTCGGCAGGGTCTCCTTCAGGATCGAATCCTTCGCCAGGGCTTGAAGGTGGACCTCTTACGCCCGAGGAGCCAGTTCTGGCGGACCAGGCGGGATCCTCAGGAGTTCAAGAGGTCATCAGAGGAGAGACTCAAGAGGCCCCCTCATGACATTGTCGTTTCTTGTTCTCATTCTGTCATACTTGTACATAAACTCATTTTTTATGAATAAGACTTGTCCTTTTCACATCAGTGCCTTGGACGTTCCTTTTGTCTTGTTTGTACGAGTTTTTTTTTTTACGGCGCAGTGCACAGCGCCCTACTCTTGGCCTTGAGCATGGGGCTTTTTTAAGGTTTTGGGCCTTTTGACTTCTTGGGTTCGAGCATAGGATCCTGCTGGGATCTCTGAGTTCTCTTGACTTTTTAACCTCCTGGGTTTTTCTGGTACTAGGGCCCGGCCTCTTGGACCGTTTGATCGCAGCCGAGTTTTTGTTGTCTGACCTCAGGGGTCCGACCGCTTGGGCCGCTCGACTTGGCGGCTGAGTTTTTGTTGCCTGTCCTCAGGGGTCCGACCGCTTGGGGCGCTCGGCTTGGTGGCCGAGTTTTTGTTGCCTGACCACTGGGGTCCGACCGCTGGGGCCGCTCGGCTTGGTGGATGAGTTTTCGTTGCCTGAACTCAGGGGTCCAACCGCTTGGGCCGCTCGGCTTTGCGGCCGAGTTTTTGTTACCTGACCTCGAGGGTCCGACCGCTTGGGCTGCTTGGCTTGGCGGCCGAATTTTTGTTGCCTGACCTCGGGGGTCCGACCGCTTAGGTCGCTGGGCTTGGTGGCCGACTTTTTGTTGCCTGACCTCGGGGGTCCGACCGCTTAGGTCGCTCGACTTGGCGACCGAGCTTTTATTTTTGAGCTGTGAGTCGCTTTACTATTGATGAGGGAGCATGAGAACGCTTCATGCTAAAGACAATGAAGGAACATTTTTATTGATGTACATTTTTTTTTACATTAGGTGGCGTCCAGGGCCTTTAAATCTTTCGGCTGCATCAGTCCGTGCGCCTGGGCCTTCATGCTCTTCTCCCACATCTCTCGGGCTGATCTTGCCGGTATTGGCACTCCCAGAGGGTGGTCATGCCTGCTCCGCGCCCATTACGGCCTTGCCCTTTAAGCGGCGTGACCGGCTGCTTCCTGCTGCTCCGGGGCCGCGCCCGGGTCTTGGCAGGAAGCGGTCGAGATAGCCTTCCATTACCAGCCGCTCGATCTCTGCCTGGAGCTTCTTGCAGTCCTTGGTGTCATGGCCGTGACTGCAGTGGTAATGGCAGTACTCCTACCGGTCGCCTCCCTCCGGGTTCTTCAACGCCTTGGGCCACCTCAGGAATTCTTCGTCCCTGATCTGCCTCAGGATGTTAGTGAGGGAGTCAGTGAGAGCAAGCGAGCCTGATGGCCTTTCTCCCCCAAGGACCAACCGCTCGGGGTTGCTTTGCCCGAATGGTCCTTGGGTCTTCAGTTGGGCGCTCGACCTTCTTTTTCCTTCCCTTGTCCTCGGGGGCAGGGGGTCTTCTCATCCTTCCGGCTGGCTTGTTTCGCCGGTTTTGAGTCCGAAGACCGTTTTCCAGAGCCTTTTGAGCGCTTTTTTCGTCTGGGCCTGGCTCATGGACTTCTTTCTGTCGAGGTAATCTCTCAACTCGCCAGGGGCTCGCGTCGAATGCTGCATCTGGGGCGCTGTCCGACGTGAGCTTTCGGGGCGTGGGCCCCCAGATTGCCCGTCCACCTTCTCTCGGAGGGTGCGGACGGCTCTCGTGAGGCTGTCCACCTTCTACACTAGCTTACGCACGCTAGTGCCGGGACCGCCACTCATCCTGCCACCCGACGGGAGGCATCTGTCATAGCGCTCCTCTTCCCGGGTGGAGGTACTGTCTTATCTGCTGATCATCCTCGGGGCGTTGCTGCTGTTTGTAGAAGAGTGGGAGGCCACGAGCTTTTTGTCAGTTTCCTTCCCACAGACGGCGCCAATGTTGCATTCTGGATCCTCGGGGTCCAATCGGATCCGTGGTTTCCAGGCAACACGAATATTTGGGGTGGTGAATACGAGAGGGAGATCAATACCTGATTTTACGTGGAAAACCTCCTCGTGAAATGGGAGAAAAAAACCACGATGCTCAGGGCCTTTTTGAATGATTCACTATTTTGGTAGAAGTCTTTACAAAGTACAATTGTGAGGGTTAATCCCTTCCTTGTCTCTGATTTTGTGTTTCTTGTGTGAGAGGTTATGCTCACTGGGGGACTTTTTCACTCTCGCTGGGGAGCTTCTCACTCTCTTTTTCTCCATCTCGCAGGGAAGTGAGGGTTGAGTGGCTGAAAGATGTTCTCCTTCTAGAATGAGCTCTGGGAGAGAATGCCCGTCCTTTGGAAATGAGCTTTGCTGGGTATTTATAGAGAAAAATAGGCAGTTTGGGAGTAGACACGTGGCGGCTAACTGATGGCCGGCCCTACTGACTGCATTTATTGCCACTGACGTGGGCGGAGTGCCACGCGGCTGGCGTCGCTGCAGGGCCTGAGTGTGTCAGGCGTACAGAGTCTGAATATCAGTCTTGATTTGACTAGACGTGCACTGTTGAGACGGTGACTGGCAGTGGTTACGGGTTCTATTGGGAATCGGCGAAATTGCTTAGCTGGCATCTTAGACCGAGCATAGGGTAGTCCTTGCTCTTGGGTGGAGCTCCTCATGAGTTCGCGGGCTCGTGGGAGGAAGCTGTTCTAGGAGAATCTTCTGGGGAAAGTCCGAGAGCCTCTTCTTGACCTTTCGGGTGATTCTGAGACTCAGCAGGACTTCCAGAGTTCTCGTTCCTCTCCGTGTCTGTGCACTCGGATGTCGCTAGCGTTGTCTTCGAGCTTCCCTATGAGCGGACGGGACCTCTTGGGCCTCCGCCGTGATCTTGGTCTTTGGGCCATTGGCCTCTGTTTTGGGCCTTTCTTTTGGACTGTGCTTTTTATGGGCTTTCATACTAGGGCCCACCACATTTCTTATTATTTTTTTAAATTAACAAATTTTTTTATTTTTTGAAAAATATTTAAAGGACACCCTCCAGTTTACTTTAAAAGATGTGACTTTCCATTCACGTATCTACTCTGACATACTCGTACAATAATAAATAATTGTATATGGATGGTGTCTAAATAGTGATCCTATGATATGCTTTTTATTAATGAAAACATTCTATAATATATGGCCATAGTTGAATATACTACCCCATCCAATTTACCTTGCAGATTAACTGTTCCAAGTTTATTTATAAGCAGACTGAAAAGTGGTTTGACCATTTTTTTGAGCCCTAATTTAGCTAAAATGCAATACGTCGAGTTATTTTTTTTAGATTAGAATAATAAAATCCCTGACATTCCTCAATTTATGAGTTTGAGCAAGCTTAACTCGTGCCTCCTTTTTCGTAACCACGCTAATCACCATGGAATGCTAACCTCATGTCCTTTGATGTCACAAAGATCTTGGTCGTGTATATATTGTAGTTTCATAATTGGACAGCATGTGACATGCACAGAACCCTAAAATTTGTCTCTTTTTTCTCTCTAAATGATGGTAATCTTGGCGGCCCCAAATCTATTAACAAAGCCCAAGTGATTACAGGGGATTTTAGGATTCTTGAATGCAGACTTCCCTCAATTGCAACGCCACGGTTTCACAGAAAAACCCATCATTTTGTGTTTGTGGGGGCGGCAGGGGAGTTTTTTTTATCTCTAAATGCTGGTAATCTTGGCGGCCCCGAATCTATTAGCAAAGCCCAAGTGATTACAGGGAATTTTGGGGTTCTTGAATGCAGACTTTCCTCAATTGCAACGCCACAGTTTCACTGAAAAACCCATCATTTTGTGTTTGTGGGGGCGGCAAGGGAGCTTTTTTTATGGTAAACTCACTCTATTGTAACCAAATGGTCAAATGTTTGAACAAAAAGGCAATATTATATGAGTAAAATTACATACATTTTGACTCTTTTAAGAGCTAATAATGTAGAAAACTTCAGGGTATTCTACCGTTATTTTGTTTGATGCATTTATTTTAACCATACTATGTTTAAAGTTTCAACAGTATGAAAATTCTCTATTGCCTTAAAGAGAGCATTACATCCTAAGGGTACCTTATTACAACCACGTGATCAAACATTTGTACCACATAACACCATATTTATAATGACGGGGTGAAGTTGCTTACGCTCGGCCCTTAAAAATTTAGTAATACAGGATTCTGTGTGTATTGGACCGTCGTCGTATTTGATGCTCTGGTTTTAACCGTGATGTTTAAAAGCTTCTCCACTGTCACAGGGAAAAAAAATTGAAAGATGAGACGAGAAAGAAGAGAGAATGACGTTGTTGTGTTTAAGTTTTCCCTCGCGACAGATTTACAGTGATTATTCAATCAGAGAAATAGACAAGCACATACTCAGCGTCAGACAAGAAGATAGGTTTCCAATGGCGTTTTCCAATCGCACAATTGCCATGGACGTAGAAATCAAGAGGCCTTTAAAGTTGGCCCACTGACACCCCCGTAAGTCAGCATAAAAATTCCTACAGAAATCAAAAAACTACCAGGTGATATTATGAATTCCATTTTCAAATGACCTATAATCAAAGCATCCGAAAGGTTCCGTAACCAAACCTTCCTACACAACTTGGAAAGAGACGATCAGATGGGAGAAAGCCAACCACTGGATGATAGCGTTGCTTCTACCCAAGGCCAGAGCCAACGAGTGAATAGAAGCCAAGAATCAACAGACAGAAGTCTCATCTATCCACATAAATTCAGTTGAAACACAAGGAGAAGCCCAATGCACGAAAATTTCCACTACGTGCAGATTAGATCGCTTTTGATTATAGTAGAAGCCATCTTGCCTTGCATAATATGAGGGGCTCCTCAAGTCCGCAGCCACCAGGTCACATGATGATGGCTCAACCGTTGTACCATGTTTTAGTTGAAGCACCATGTAAGTCTAATCTATCAACAAGTTAATTTTAGATCCAAGGCTCAGCAGTGCACCTCAATGGAGGAAAATGGTATTTCAACATTAATTTTCTGTCTACTTCGAAAGTCAAAAGGCAAGGTGAAACACGAAAGCCAAAGGACTACAATTTCAATAGTTTCCACAGATTAATAATTGATCTCATGCTTCCAGGCCTAAAACAACCCTACCTATCCCTAGACAACAAATGCAAACATGGTATTACACAACGGGATTCACCCATTTATAATGGGGAACAGTCTCTTTCCCTGCAAGTACTTGAAATTTCCAAATTAAATTAGAATGAAAACCCTATTGTGCACAAGCCATCATTATAGACAGCAACATTAGCAGGAAGACACTTCATGCTCTTTTGCCCTTGGCAACAAAATCCTCCAATGTTTAGCCAAAATTTTGGCCATGACATTTTGATAGCAATATCGACGAAAGCACATCAGCAGATAATTAAATCAGACTATACTCGGAGGATCACCTGTCCAGTAGCAATCGGCACGTGGCCAGCGTGTTCTAATGCAGTCAACTAATTGAGCGTGTTGTGGTGGCTCAGCCTCCGGTCCAGCTGCTTGAGCAGGAGCCTCCTTCTCATTTGTTTCGTTCCTACCAGAACTACTGGAAACAGCCCTTACATCTGCCATATATTGCTCAGGAGTCCACCGAGGTGGGACTGAGACTCTCAACTTAGTGAGCCTCGGCCTTTGAGCTGGAGTTTCACCCTCGGAGGTAGCATGATTGCCATTGGAAACTGATTTCGCAATCCCATTAAAATGGTAAAGATCGAACACCTTTCTGCCCATAGACCCATTAGAATCCTTCAGGCCTCCATGGTTCCTGTCCAAGTCCAAAAGAACCTGCCAGAACTCACTCCAAACTATAAATCCTGTGCTGCAGAGGTGATCCATCTTATCAGGCAGGAGGGTTATGTTGGTCTCCTTAATGACTTGATGGAAACCTTCAACACTAATGAAGCCACCGCCTCCACTCTGGTCTTGGTTATCGAAAGCCCGCCTGATCTCTGATTCTCTCGCCTCCATTATGTTTTCGTCTTGAACACTGGGTTCCAGGGCAAAGAGGACTGTATAATGGGAATCACTCCCGACAACCCATATTGGCCATTTTGGGCATTTCAAATGTTCTCCAACTTTGCAGAAATTGAGAGACTCCAGCAGGCTGAGAAATCCAACTTCTACACTTGTGGATATGCCCTTTAAGAACAAGCCACCTCCCAGGTCCATCCTCTCATCAAAAACATTAGCAACAGCCTGCCCACAAAGTAATAGATTTACGATTTCCTGGCCATTGCATTCAATGTTAGTACCAGTGTAAAATTTCAAATCAAAACCGACATAAAATAGTATTTCAAAAAAAAAAAAAAACACCAAGCCAATTACGTTTGCACCTGTGAGGCGTGACCAAAAGGAGCAGTTACTAATGGTAGACTAGGATCATCCCTATCAGCTTGAACAGAGTCCTAAATAACAGGAACAACAGGTTTAAATTCGTAAGCGCAACTTGAGAGAATGCAAATAGCAATTCACAGCACCAAACGAAGAGGAAATAATGACCATTTGAATTATATCTATTAATTCCAAAAATGCTTGATACATGGTTCTTGTAGAAACGGTCATGTATTTCTGATTTACTCTTCCCCCATGTCTTATGCAATAACTGGGGGAATGAAGAATCATCACCGCAAAACGATTGTAAAAATCAATTTAAGTTAATTGAAAGGAAGGCTCCTCTACTTAATGGACATACTACTGTGTACTTTTGGATCTTCTTATTTTCCTCGCTTATGCCTGGGTAGCCGAAGATTGGGATCACCGTTAAAAAAGCTTCACCTACTTACCCAGAAAAGGGAAAAGCCAGAATATTCCATCTAATCCAATCACAAGCAGATGGTGGATATAGGAGAAATCACATTTTATAATAAACGTCAGCCACAAAAATTTAGTTGGCAATGTAGGAATATAGAACAGATGCATGACAGAGACGCAGAGGAAGGCCCTCTGCCTGAAAAAGCAGGAGTTATTTATTTATTTTTTTTTCAGGCAGGGAGGTTCTTAGGTGACAACAGGTCGCTACCCTGATCTATAGGCAAAACAGTAAATTTATTAATATAAATAGAAAGGGAAAAGGTTCAAACACAATAGCAGTAACAAAGTAACTGTGTTATAGCCTATTGTTTGCCAATCACATTGATTGTTACCAAGGTGGAGCGAAAATGAAAAGAAGAGTTTGAGTTACAGATAAAGAGAGCACTCTCCCAATAAAAGGAAACGAAGAAAAAACAACATATGTCAATAAAATCGCACGTTGACAGAGAGAATAATGCAGGTGTCAAAAATTAATGCCAGGACCAATATGCATGCTGAAGAAAAAGTTATAGGCAAAGGATTGTATAACATGAAGAACACACATAAGATGCCACGCACCAAAATGCTTAGGCTGATGACATGCCATATTATGCCCACCAACAGACAAGATTTCCTATAAAGTGTGTAAATACTACAGGCTCAGAGACATATATAACAGACTTTGCGACAAACAGGAATACCAGTCCTCGAGAAAGCAGAGCGGAAATAAGGAATAGCATTGCTCCCATGCGGCTTTGGAAAACAGGTATCATTGTTTCCAGCCTCTGATATGCACTTTCACATGACATGTATGTATTAATTCTTAAGGATTTCTGTAAATCAGAAGCTGACTCAATTGAAATGCCTCCAAGTGCTTTGGCGATGATCTGTGGGATGAAGCAAATGCACAGCATCAGCTAAACAGAATATGCAGCCAAAAGTGATCATAAAGAAGAAAACTTCTGCTCTTTGTCACTATTGTTGCTCGTATCAATATTTAAGTATGCGCAATCACCTCATCTATTGGACCATTACTGGCCCCCTCAGCATCATTGCCCAGAATACTCATAGTTGCTACCACCGACCTTTTACTATTTCCACATCGAAACAATATCTCCCCCATACTTCTAACTAGAGCTCTGTTGAAAATTAAAAGCAGGTTTCAACAAGCATGTTATATGTGAGCAAACATTATGCAGTTAATCAATCAAATATGACATAGGTAATATCTATCCGGTCTCACAATAGAGGGAAATGGGGAGAAAAAATGGAATTTTTTATTACATTCTAAGAAAAGCTTGAAGGGACCAATAAACTTGCAACCGTGACATCATGATCCAATATGAAACCATAATTCTGTCTATCTTAAAAATGATTTTTAGAAAATAAAAATACAGAAATTCAACTTTACAACTACATAGAAGGGGGGAAAAGAGTGGGGGCAGTAAAACAGAGTACAAAAGAGAAGGGAAAATAAAAGTAAACAAAAGGCATGAATAGAAATGGCAGAAGCCAGGGATATTATTACATTTGCTGAGGTACTTAGAGGTTCTGACAGTTGGATAGACAACTCATTGGGATAGAGAATAGAGTAGATAAACAGTATCCCCTATAAATATATTTAAAATTTCTATTTGTCAGGCTGGAGAAAAATGATATTTGAAGCTATGTACCTATCAAATAGTAAGGCAATAGCTCCATAAAATCATCAAACCAACAAGTCTAGGAAGCTATTAAAATCACACATTTCACAGATCACTCTTTCTCTCTGCTCCAGGGCCCTGTATCTCTTTGGGGTCAGAGGAAAGAGAGGAGAAGAATAAACAATGACACAAGAACTTGATGACATATTATTATGTTGTATTCACATGAACATCCTGATAAAATTTGATCATTCAAAGATCCACGTCATGTTCATCCATCCACTAAACTCATGTCAAAAAAGAGATTCCTAAGCAGAATCTAGAAAGCACAAAATGAATTGCAAGCATTAATGATGAATAATGACAATGATCCAAGATCTTGGTTAACTCCAGCCACATGAATCCTGAAAGCAAGAAAGCCTTACAATAAGCTGTAGTGCCTGTACTTGAGAAGAACGTGTTCATATTACATTCCATGGTGCACGTATGATAATTTGAATATTAATACAGAAGATGTTCATTGAACAAAATTCAGAATATCAGCAGTGGATTAAGTGTTGGCCGAGAGAGTCACAATGAGGAATCTGTTATCCCATAAAACTAAAAAACTATTTAAATCCCATGAAATTGGCAAGTTAATGAAGATACAAAGGTGTGGAGAAAGTAATATAGTGGGTATGGACGAAAATATTGACCAATATCTAATATACCAGTATATATATATATATATGTACTGGGCTCCTGAAAACAATATTTTATGACATCGTGGCAGAATCATGATATGTTTTCAGGTCAGCCTTCATCAAACTGCTTGTATTGCTAATTCAGCCATGAAGCATGCTTATAGGCCACATATTAGCCTATATATCGGCAAATATTTGTCGGTTATCTTACTATTCTTAAAAAAAAATCTTATAAAATATCTAATACAAATACGTATCGTCCAATATGTCTGATATCAATATAGTCATAACCGATTCCGATACCAATATCGATATTTTCATCCATAATGGTGGACAAAGGAAAACCCACTGCATGGTCTCTTTGCAATCATTTGATCAAGTCAGTTTTTTGAGTTATCGCATACATTCTAAAATTAATGCGATGAAGCGTCATGATGAACATTATGATTCAAAATCATACTACTTTCCCACTATTTTCTTAATGTTTTTACATTTTGTTGTTGCTCTAAATATGATAAAAAAGATAATGGAATAACTAATAAATTTTCTTTCCTGATGTGAACAATGGGAGTCAAAATGAACCCAAATCATCACGTTAAGAGAGTGGGTAGTTCACCAGCAAGCTATAGGTGATTACCAATGCAATGAGTGATGCAAGAATTATAGAAGTCCATGTCAGAGCAATACCTTTTTCTAGCATGTTCAGTAAGGGAAGAAAAGACATTTGGCACCATGTCTTCAGTCTCCGAAGATATCTTTGAACCCAAATTTTGTTGTGATCTTGATCCAAGATTACTTGAGCCCTCTGGTACAAACAGAAGATATTTAAGCACAAATGCCTGCACAATGAACATGAAAATTACACAGTGCATCCAAAATGCCTCATCTTCCCCATGTCATGTCACAAGACAGGATATGATTCAGCCTTGCACTTAATGGACAAAGAAGGAGACATGGGACAAAAAAACACATTCTCATCCAAATAGATAATAAAAGAGTCATAGATATAATATGTTCTAGAATTGCAAAAAAATCACAGGAGAATTATGAACATTTACTAACACTTCAAGGAATATGTTGTGTGAGTGCAACTAAACTATATTATTGCAAGGAGGAACTAATGTTACCTGAATGTGGCCAAGTATGGCACATTAGAAAAACAAGTATGAATAACATGCCATTAACCCTGATATAACTAACCTGGAAAGTATGCTGCTGTAAGTCATACAGCTTCATGGTAAGAAGTCAACATAGATCAAGATCAAATGCAAGGAAATCTCACTTCACTCAATGGAAGACTCCATCCATCATGTTTTCATTTAGTCATAAATTATACAAGTTCCCAGCCATGGATGACCCATTTATGTGTTTCCAGTTTCGCCCTCCAATTTCAATTGATGAGTAAATTTTGGTTTGAAACTCAAGAAGAAGGGCCCACCACCATTATTATTTTTTAATTTAGAGAAATGATTCATAGGGAAACTTTAAAGCAGGAATTTAACAATGGTTTACCTAGGAAAGTGGACATTTAATTTCAGATAGCTTAAAAAGAAAAGAAACATTTGGTGAATCGAGTAACATGATGTGAACAAGTTCTACCTCTCAAATCAAAAGCATTATTCACATGAATTCTCTATTGTTTTGATCTCTTGATACTCCATGTCAAAAGTGACATAATTAAAGGTCCTTAACAAAAAAAAATGGTTATGCTTTCCTAGAGTGGTGGATCACCTTCAACTTCATTGCCAACTTCAAGTGAGCCTATTTTTATGTAAGATCAGTCAAAGAAGAGCTGTGTGCCTGGAAAGGATCCTCTATAAGGTTCCCAAGTGCACAATGTCAATAAAAACTCTTGGCTTTTGATTGCCTGGAAAGGATCCTTTTTTGGGTATGGAGAACATCTTACAAGCAGCCTTGAAGATACGTGTGTGTGTGTGTGTGTGTGTGTGTGTGTGTGTGTGTGTGTGTGTGTGTGTGTGTGTGTGTGTGGATCCTTTTAAGACACATTTGGTGAATCGTGTAATATGATGTGAACAAGTTCTACCTCCCAAATCAAAAGCATTATTTATATGAATCCTCCATCGTTTTCATCACTTGATACTCCATGACAAAAGTGACATGATAAGGTCCTTAACAAAAAAAAAATTGGCTATGATTTCCTAGGTGGTGGATCACCTTCAACATCATTGCCAAATTCAAGTGAGCTTATGTTTATGTAAGATCAGGTAAAGAAGAGCTTCGTGCTGGGAAAGGATCTTCTAAACACAAGGTTCCCAAGTGCACAATGTCAAGAAAAACTCTAGAATTTTGATTCATAATAAAATTTGGAAGCTAATTTGTGGGAACGAAACTAGAAAACTTTTTATTATTACTTTTATTTTTACTTTTTTGGGTATGGAGAACACCTTACAAGCCTCGAAGATATTTAAAAGTTCTTGATCTTCCATATAAAATTTTTACAGCAAAAATATCCAGCAAATGCGTACTGAATATGTATGTATGTATGCATGCATGCATGCATGCATGTATGTATGTATGTTTTACCTCATTGTTGATAGCCAGAATTGTTGGTTCTCACTCATACAATTGACCACCTAGCAATCCTTTCATAGAGTGGTGGCAACTAGCACCCTCTTTTGTCTTATATATAAAATCCCTTTCAATGTTTCCATTAAGTTATTTACTGACCTGGTATGGACAAGGATTCATCATGCTTCTATTTATTTTTATCATTCTTGCCTTACTGAAAAGGACCAAGAAGAAATTTATGATACCGGGTTATTGCCACCTGAGCCAAAATAGATGCTGATGTAACACATGTATGATAAAGTGAACTGAATTGTTCCCTACACACCTAGCAATGACAAATATGAAAAGAAAAAACAGGTTTCACTAATAAACAAGCAATTACCTGAATTCATTTCCTCAATAAGTATTCAAGTGAAATTCTTTTACCACAGTGTTTCTTCTTTCTGTTTCTTTTCTTTTTTGTTTTTATTTTGGGAGGGGGGACAGAGAAAGCAATGCACAACCAATGACTGAATATGAGGATTTCTGGATCTATATACGATGCAAATATCCTAAAGCAAATATATATATATATATATATATATATTAAAGCAATGCACAACCAATGACAGAATATGAGGATTTCTGGATCTATATACGATGCAAATATCCTAAGGCAAATATATATATATATATATATAATTTCCAATGCATTTACTCGTGCAAAAGCTACTATTTTTTGACAATGTTTCAACCTTCCCATCCTTCCAAATACAGACATAAAAAGTTGGAAAAATGAACTTCGTTGTTCATTTTACTTGCAATACACATTCCAAATTGGAAAGAGAGCCAGCTGACTGATTGTTTCATACATCAAGTTATGTGTGTGCATGTGTACTGATGTTCATGTATTCACATCCTTTTAAAGGGCTAACTCTACCATGAACAGACAAGACAGAACACATATAAAACACACGTAGGCCCAAGTGCAAACATATGCCAAAATAGAAACAAAATAAAATTTACGCATTTCATAGCATTGGCATGTTACCATAAGAAGCTCAAGCAATCCCATTCCCTTGCAAATTGTAAATTTGTCCACAATTTATAGCAATAGTTATAAAGATTTCACCATAGTTACCAGAATTTGCTAAACCCCTGCAAGCTATGTACTATCATTTACCATACTAAAATGATAATTTTTTATGTAAAATGACACTAGTCTATGTTCTGCATACCAAGCTACACATAAGAGAGCAAACCCGGTGACTGTGGCTCTGACACTAGAGACCATAAATACTCAGGTGTCTACCAGTATTATGAGCTAGTCTTCATTGAAAATCTCGTGCTTTTCCTCTACAATTTTTCAATTGATGAATAACAATTCCCTTCCCTCCAAAATATTTCCATTAATTTGAAAGAACCTGTAGAAAAGAAGAAAATCAAGAGATCTTAACTTGCCTTGCCAATCATTGGTAGGCGGTAACATTTTCTTAATTAGGACGCATAGTTGTGTAGAAGAGCATGTCCACACTGGAAACTGGCAGGTAAAAAGTTAAACAAGTAGGCTGAGTTTAAATAAATTTTCATCATCCCATTGAAGAAAGAGGGAAAAGTTACTGTTGCAGTAAAAAAAGCTGCACAACAAGAGATGCCATTAAGGTCCTTTATCAATTATACAAATACAACTAGGACTATTTACGAATTTATTAATTTAATATATATTAAATGTAGCGAATCTCCTCTCTCCTCGAAACATTCCCTCCAAAAAACAAAAATGTTTCTGGCCCTGGATGATGTGTCACCTTAGAAGAAATCAACTACATACTTTTTTTACCAAGATCAATTAAATGGGTCAGAAGTCCTAAAAATAACCAAAAAAAATACTGAAAAACAGCCCAACAATCATTGTGGATGTGATTGGGAACTTTCTCTTCCAAATCATGCAATTCTGAGTTCTTTCTATAAAACTTCAAGTCTTTTCATATGTAGCACATTGTACATATACGAACTAGTAAAGATAAGAGCATTTGTACAGTAGAAGACATTGAGGGAGTCTCACCAATTACATAGAATGAATTTTAAAAATCAATGTCAACTGTAAAAAAATATGTAGAAGACTGACAAATAAAACCCATTCTGAACAGGAAACTCCAGAATCCAAAATGCAAAATATGCAACCACATTTTTTTCTATTACAGTATTTTTTTTATTTTTTTATTTTCACTAGAAGGGTGGCATCCCAGAAAACTTCAGTTGTTCACCTGTCTCTAAGCAACTAGTTTGACACTGTTTGCACAAATGTAAATCCCCAAAGTCCACAGAAGAGTATGAAGATCCCTTCTACAGTCAATTGATGAGAACATACAGAGAGAAGGCACATTACTGACACTATCAATATGAAGTTCATTTTGGGTTATACACAGTTGCAGTCTAGAGATGAAGACTGCCAATAGTTTGTATATATAGACCCAAACAGATGATTGTTTGGAGAGATTATTCAATTGGAAGCATGGACACTTTCTCCAGAGCATGCCATTGTTAAATATATATCCAACACAACTACAGTATGCGGACATGCACTGACAAGTGCAAATTTTTTGTATTTAATTCCACAATCTTGGGTACTTGTTCTCGCTCATTATCCATTTTAAAGAATAAAAGACCCTTAGTATTGCGCTCATTGGCAGAAAATTTAAAACATAGTCTCTTATTAGAAACAACAAACTGCCCACTAACAACAAACAGATAGTGATAGCTTGCAATGGTCTAAACACTTCCAACAACAAATCGATAGTAAGAGAGATTAGAAGACTTTTGGAGGCTACTTTGCCCTAACCAATAAAATAGGAATAGGGAGTCTATGAATAGGTCATTTGCATAGGTAAATAATTTTGAGAACTTATATGTACTTAAGTAGTGTTGTCTTTATAAAGTATATCCATAATTCTGAATATGAATAAGAAACCATGGTTTCAATTAGCTTGTCCTTGTGTCGTGTCCTATCTTCTAGAAAAATTACATGTCGACATGTTAGCAGCATTTTCGTGTCCGTTTCCATACTTCTTGGTTCTTTAAATATCCACACTTTCAATTACATCATCGAATATGCTCACTTTCAATTATTTCTTCAAATACTTATCTATCATCTAGTCCTTGACCTTTTGATTTGAAGGGTTGAGTCCGTAAATCTCATTGATGCGGATGTCGCTCTCATCCATTATCTGCCTTATAATTGAAGAGTAAAATCAGAAAGTTTTCTTCAATTTCTACAATCCCCAGCCTTTTTGCATGCCCTTATTGTTAATTAAAATTGCTAATATTAATATCAAAGAGCATAATAATGGCATCTAAAAATTTTGGGCCAAGCCCTCAAATAAAAAGTCAAGGCCTTGAGGGTCATGGCCCATAATACAGCAATTAAACATTCAGAAGCTGAGCCCTCAAATTGAATGTTAAGGAGCTAAATCCTAGACAAGCATAGTTCTTCCCAAAGTTATTAGAACAGAACCAGCAGATCGAACAGGTCCAGGACCTGGTTTAATTGGTTCACTGGTTCAACTTGTGATTCTTGTCCAAAGCAGTTGAATGATTAAATTACTAAATAAGACGACTCCAACAATCCAGCGTGAAAGTTTTTTTTTTTTAAAAAAAAAGATTCTTTTATGAATAAGTACTTACAATAGGGCTGAACGGACATCATGAATCAATGTAATCAATCGCATTTATTGGGAAGCAGCTTAGTTTGGTTTGGTAACAAATACTCAAAACCTTTGACTAACAAATTTATCATTTTACTGAAAAAAACAAAAGCAATATAATTCATGATTAATTAATGTGTAACAACTATTTGATTATTATTTAACAATAAAATAATGTATGCAGACACAAATAATATTACAATTCAATGTGCTCCATAAATAAAATGACGTTGCTAAGTTAAGCATATAAAAATAGCTTAATTTGTATACTGATCTATATAAATGTACGGTAAATGGTGTGTTATATTAATGACCCGCCTTGATATCCTACATATATCATTCCACGCAAGGAATATCAACAAAGTGTGCTGGAGCAATGGGCAGTAACTTTGGCTGTGGGCTCTGCATCATATGTTTGAGTTCCCCCATACACTATTTTTTTGTAATAGCAAGATGGAATTTTCAATGTACTGGTGATATCAAACCAATAGACTAGCACCAAATCACTGGTTTTGTGCAGAACTGACCAGTTGAACTCACATTTTACCAGTTTTCATGCACTAGTCTAGCAGGACTAGACCGGATGTTGGACTGGCTCACTAGTTCATCAGTTTACCAATCGAACTGGCTGGTCCAGTCCAGTTCATATAACTCTGGTTCTTCCAGGTTCTTTTTCTAATTCTATTGCACTATCACTACGGACTAAATAATAAAGCACACCTTCTATGTACCTACAACAAAATAGATATTGCATTGCTGGCTGGGCCTCACATTCATGGAGCATTTACAACGCGTAACTTGTTTTAGCTAGAGCCAACCATTGTGCTTGCTCAAATTTCAGTGCCACTGAAAGGAAAAATAAAACACAGCAGAATCCCCAAACACAAATTTCTGGTAGTTAAGCAACTGGACGTTAAACTGACATAGAAGTTAGAAGTCATAATGCAACTGTCCATCAAATTAGATCACCCGTATGAATCGTAATATAATTAGGAATTTTTAGAATGTTAGCTTCATCTCAACTGATGCTGGCACCCATCCAAAATTATCACACAACAAAACAAATCACAACAAAACAAAAAATATGCAGAACTATGCATTTCATACAGCAGTTTGTTTCAATTAATCATGACGCAAGCCACATTTTGAAACTAAATTTGTAAGGTTAGCAGAGCCTATAATGTAAGATATCAGAGCATACTTGTATTGCTGCTAATACACCACATGGACCTCCTTCATGTTGCACCAGGCCCATAGATGTTTCCAGATCAGGACTAAACCTATATTGGAGGTTCTCATCAGAGAAGCTAACAAATATAACAAAAAAGTAGCCTCATTTACTAGTCATCAAATATATCACAACACCAGTGCAATACTGACACAATTCAATGATGTATATTCCAAAAAGAGAATAGAAGCACATTTAATACAAAAGCATTAGATGCATGAGTTTGTTGAATAAATCAAAGCCATCATGAAAACCTCAACCTGCTGATCCATATCAGCACGCTACAAATGATGGTATCGGTGCCATAGTGTAGCATTATGATTCAATATGGACAAGTACACAAAGTACGCCAGTTCTTGATCCAGCACAAAGGTTCCACTTTAGAAAAGGATGATGTAACATGATACTTTCTATATCTCAAGTCCTCTGTTGATTTCAGGTGATGGTTGTACGGGATAAAAATGCAGTATATTCCATTTTATTCCCCATCAATCTTCTGTAACACTTCAGGTTTACTTGTGTTGTTATGTCTCAATTTTGCACTATGATCTTTTGATTATTTCATACAGGGGTTATGGCCATTTCATTCCTATTCGTGGTTATGATGTCCCATATATAAATAGTAGACATTCATGAAGAAGTATTGTGCTATATACCAATGAGTGGTATTGTTGGAGTTGGCCTGATCTTCTGGAGTAAAATGTTCTTCATTTTACATAATGAAGCCATTCTAATAGTACCAACCCAAAGAAAAGCAACCACTCTAAGATATATGGTTTACATAGGAAAGGTAAGATATTGTACTAATTTGGAAACACAAGGGAATTTCCTATTTTGTCTAGATTATAGTTTGTAGTCTTATTTTATTAGTAGCCTTGACTAAGGCTATATAATCACCGTGCATAGGATTACCAAAGTGAAAAGATAGGATGATTTCAGGACTCTAATAAAGACAATAACAAACCTGCTCACAATCTATTAAAGGGCAAGCAAGTTTATGTGAATTCAAATCCCATTTGTGAGAAAACCATAACCAGCTAAAGAGCATTGCCATAATGTGAAGAAAATAATTATACAGTCAACCCTTTTTATCGTTTTAGTTAATGCAAACACCCAATTCGTGCGGTCATCCCTTATGTCATGCTTGCTTGGGGCTCAACCTCTACTTCTTTGACACAAAGGCATGCACATTGCTTGGAGCTGTTAGCCTTTATTTCTTCCTTTTTATTTCTAGGGAATGCTTTACAATTGGTTTTTTGGCATCAGCTAGAGATGAAGAGCATGGCACAAGCCTTAGACAGAGCAAGCCTTACTGCACCAAAAAGAAAACAGTTCTAATTGGTTAAGAAGAATAGGGCACTTTGCTTGGCAGGCTTCTGGAGCCAATTTAAAGGGGGTGTGAAGGGTTCTAGGATGAACCCCATAGATTTCATCATTCACAACCTTGATATAGATCTAGAAAACATATGCTTTATCACCTTTCCTAGGAATATTGCCCTATAACTGCCAAGCATATACCCTCCTTTACTTAAAGATTGCTCCCTCAATGCACATCTATCAAAGCAAAGGAAGATACTAAGGAAATAGATTGTAGCTATTGTGACAGCTTTTAAAAGGTGCATACTACCTTGGGCTCATATGAGCTTTTGGGTAGCTACAGTAATTACAAGTGGCATAGTAGTGTATAGGGACACAAATCTATTTGGATAGAAATAGTCTAGATTGATTCTTAGATAGATCTATTTTGATATGGACAGCTATCTTGATGATAGAGATAATTGTGGATCCATGCAGATCTTAATTCGCTCATATAATTTTTTTCTTGATTCCGATTGATTGTTTTTTTTACAAGTTTTAAATCTTTATGTAGGCAAGATACATCTTTTTTTCAATTATTACTTTCTAGGTTGGGGCATAGATGAGCTAGCAATATCTGTTGCCAATAGTATTTGGGCATTGAATATTGTATTGAATTTGAGATAAGGGAAAAATTAGACTCACTTTAGCCACTATATCAACTTCACCCTCAATTCTAGTTGATAAGTACTCTCCATCCACTTTGCCATTTCCATATGCCCAAAGCTTGTCTGCCAAGTTTATGAACACACTCTCTATTCCCTCACCTGACCTTATGAAAAGTGAACCTTACATGCCTTAACCTATCCCTAAATAGTTAGTCCCACCAAGCAGCTGGCATTGCAAAATGTTCTACCATAAATCAAGACTTCCTAAATATAACATATGAGGAAGTGAGAAGCCGTGAGTAGCCAAAAAGGTCCAGAAGAAAGCAGTCAGGCAACTATATCACTAATCGACAATATTGACAGAAAGGGTAAGGTATAAGAATAAACTTTTTAAGGGTAGCTCTAATAAAGTAGTCAACCTAACCTTGGATTCCAGTAACCAAGCTTTATACTTTTTTTCTTTATACATCCATTTCATTTCATTTCTTTTCTTTTCTTTTTTTTTTTTTTTTTGTATAGTGTAGGACAAAAGATGCTTCTACTTTTACTTCTATCTAAAGGCAAATAGTCAGATTCAAGAAACTAGTGAGCCCTGCCCGTTTGAGTGGTTGCAAAGAAGAAAATGCACTGACAATTTGAGTTGCAAAAGGGTCACATAATTATTTTAAAAACTTTATAACTGAAAGATAATTGAGATTCTTTCTCTATCTATAAACAACTGGAAAACATATGAGATATACAATTAAATTTGTTATTATTCCCAATTTTCATAGGAAGAGGAAGAAATAGTTAGATAAAAGGCCTTCTCCGTCTATCCCGTCTTATAGAAGTAAGAGAATTGAATGTAAGTATAAGATAAAATTGCTCCTCTTTTAGGATTATGTAACAAATAGGATTCTTTGGGCTAGGAACAAGCAATTTTTTTCTCGTCACTTGGGTACTTCAATGTGCTGCACCTCGTAACTTGATATAGAAGAAAACCTAAAAAGTGCATTCCATAACAGCATACAGTTCGATCGGAAACGAGCACAATTGAAGGAGCTTGAAAAAATAGATGGAACTTATCAATAGAACATTTGTAGTGTGTGCCAAGAGAAAGGACATAAGTGATATATTTGCCCTCTTTCAAAATAAACTTCTGTGTTCCCATCTAATATTTGTGGTAGAAATAGCCATCTCTGGTGTTTTCCCCTAAGCTCCGTCCTCTTAGGGTAGAAATTTTAGGCTAGATTGCCTAACTTCAAGCTCCTAAAGCAAGCCCAACCAAAAAAGTAGATGATGAAGACCTATATATGACTTCTTCATCAAGAAGTTGTGGACATTCAATCAGAAGAGTTTTCTTTCCTTTTATTGATCTTTTTGAAGCTAAGGTGATAAAAGAACAAACAACAAGAGTCAGTAAAGATCTTGCCTTTTTTTAATTTAAAAATGCTAGTGATGTTGTTGTGGTTGTGACACATAACTTCCTGTGAAGGTCTTGCGTTGTTCAATTAAAAATATAGTTGTGACACATATGCATAGGTCAAAAAAGGCTATCCATGCTGTCCCCAATAAGAGTGACCCAGTTGTGAGATATTCTGGAGATGCCATACCTAACTGTCAAAGCCCCTCATATAGAAGGATAGTGAACCATAAAATAGAGTTGGAATCGGAGGCTTTGCACCTCAAAAAACCCCATAAACTATCAAGGCTGAGGGAGCTACTCAAGGATCTGACTGATAAAAGCTCATCAAAGCCTTGAAGATACCATCGAGGGCACCAACATTATTCAAGAATAAGCAACACAACCCCTGTTGATGTTGTATAGACTATTGAGCCCATAAAAAAGACTAAAAATAAAGAGCCCATGCAATGCATTGTGACTTTATGATCAATTAGATGTGTGAAAGTATCACCAAGTTGGATTGACAATCAGGGCACTTACCACATGTGAATAGTTGAGTGCTACAAGGACAAGGTGACTTGTGCATAATACATAAGCATTAGCATTTTTAATAATTGCATTTGGTCTAACCAATGCCTCTTTCAGAAAAAGATGAATGACTTATTTCGCCTCTACTTAGATAAGTTTCTTTTTTAGTATTTTCCATACTTTGAAGAAACAGTTTGTTCTTTTTTGTTTAGCCATTCTGATATTTTGGAGATAGATGTGAAGGGAAGAAAAACACAACTAAGATGTCAAATTTTGATTACTTCTTATTAAGGGGTGAGCTAGTGCATAAACAATATGAGGGGCTTCTTTCAATCCCTATGGATATTTGTTGATATTATACTAGACCAGATGTAGTCCATTGCTTTTGATAGGAGTGAAAAAGACCAATGTTTTGCTTATTTAACTTTGTTGCTTGCAACCTGTATAAAGAGTTGAAAACAAACTAACTACACAAAGCTTCATGTTCATCCCACTACCCTACATTGAGCTCTTTACCTATCCCTAATTATAAAATTTAGTCCTGAATCTATTGTGAATCTTAAAGAAAAGAAATATCAATGGCAAAACCAGTTAAAAAGACGGGTTATAGATATCCTTTCCTTGGTCCAATGTCAAAGCTCACAGTTGACAACTCTCCTGCTTTGGTCAAATTGAAAATCTTTTGAAGAAAGAGTAACTTCTTTAATCTTTTTTATCACACAAGGTTGCCTGAAATTTATAGCTGCCCTTCCCCTTCTGTCTTTCCTAGCTTCTTCTCCAATGTTTCACCTTACCTCATTTGAGATGCTGTGACCATTATCAACTAAAGTTTCATTTAATTCAGTGTAGCAGCCTTCTTTCAATAACAGATCTCTGCTCTCATCTCATCAAAGAGGCTAAATCTCATACATTGAATATTTTATAGTACTTTGACTTATTCAGTATATTCTCCTTCAGAACAGCCTATGACACAGATGCAATGACATTACACCCAACACATTCTAGAACCTGCATCCTATGTTATTTATGCTACTGTTAACAACAGGAGTCGTACCTCCCTCTTCCCCCACCAGTTCTAGCAAGCTCTATGAGTTTCAGTTTCTTGCATTTGAACCCCAGCAGTAACAAGTTTAACAACAAAACGGGATGGAATAGGCAACTTCTTGCTGACAGTTCACATGGGTACATAAAAGAAGGGTGAGGGATACAACTGCATCATGATTCTTTAAACCGTGTGAATACCATCATGTCTACGACAAGGTGAGCCAGAAGATATAATCATTTCGATCAAGGTATGCAACATATCTACAGAATCCCAAATCCATTCTAACTTTCATTCCAATTTCTTAATCTCTGTTAAGTTTTACGAAGTTAAGCAGTACTCTTTATCCTTGGAAGCTGGTCTAGCAACAAGATAAATTAGAAATACCAGCTCAACAATTAGACTGCAGCAAAAGTTATCGACATAAGCTGACTGAACTAGTATCCTGAGATGATCAACGCATCAGTGTAAGGCTCTCAAAACTACTTGAAGGCTTGATTATTTTAAAAATTCTTCAATTCCACGAGATAAATAACAATGGCAAAGCTTGCAACTTTATATCGGAATGCGCCCTTTTTTACGCATTAATCCACGAAGAAATTCGGAATACTAACATAATTTAAGCACCAAAATTACCTTATACCCTGATTCGTCCATTGTGCAAGAATTTCTTTCGAAGGATTGCCACCAAAAACCATCGAAAACAACTGATTTGTCTCAGCCACTGAAAGCTCTTTCCCCGAATCGACAAGGAATTTTTCTTCCTTCCGTACCGGAATATTGGCCCCGCGGCTTCTATCACTCTTCAATCCTGCCGCCGCTGCAGTGCTCTTTGCCGCCATCATTCTCTTCTCGGCAGCAGCTGCCATGAGCTCCCTCTGCAACCTTCGGCTCTTCACCTCGGGCGACTCCTCTACAGAAGTTCCGACACTCATGGGGGCGGCAGCTTCGTCCCTAGGCTTGCTCCTCTTCGGTCCCGGGTGAGAATTCTGCATGCTCATCCGCGACGCCATCTGCAAATCCTCCTCCTCGTGATCCGCCATCCCCAAATCAGATCCAAACCAAATAGAATTAGGGCTTTCTTGGATCCCCAAACCAAAAAGTTAGCTCAATTAAATTTATATTCTTGGATCGAATTGAATGGCAAGTATCACAAAGTTTGGGAAAGTTTAGATATGCATATAACCTCGAGAGGAAAAGCAGTTAAAGCCATATGGCAAACGGAAAAAGTAATTAATTACAAAAAAGAAATCGAAGCTAATTTAATTCAATTATCTTCGATCTGATGAACATGCCTAGGAGCAAAGGGACTTCTGGATAACTTGCGATCCTTTTGTGGTCGAGCGACGGTCCTCTGTCGGAATGACATATTTGGCCCTCCCTTTAGTGGTCAAGTTCTTTGCCGATGGGCTGGTATTAATCAGAAAATAAGGGTGGTTTTTGAGACTGAATTGAAATTGACGACGCCTGCATATGGCCGGAGCTAGCAAGAATTCGACTTAGGTATAATAATCGACGGACCTCCGGCGAGGACATCCTTTTATAAAGGCACAGCCGAGTGTCGTAGAAGCGCTCTTTGCTGATTGCATGATGGTAACTTCATCAACATTTTTCACACTTTTCTTTTCCCTAAAAAATATATATATATATTTATTAATTTATCCGTCAGGTCTATATAAAACC